>CAUYRH010005851.1:0-24816 GCA_963574655.1 Perodicticus potto
GAGGAGGACAATGAAGGAAGGGTGGGAGCAGAGGAGGAAGGTGAAGGAAGGGTGGGTGCAGAGGAGGAAGGTGAAGGAAGGGTGGGAGCAGAGGAGGAAGGTGAAGGAAGGGTGGGAGCAGAGGAGGAAGGTGAAGGAAGGGTGGGAGCAGAGGAGGAAGGTGAAGGAAGGGTGGGTGCAGAGGAGGAAGGTGAAGGAAGGGTCGGAGCAGGGCAGGAAGGTGAAGGAAGGGTGGGAGGAGAGAATGACCATGAAGGAAGGGTGGAAGCACAGTAGGAAGGTGAAGGAAGGGTGGGAGCAGGGGTCATTCCAGGCATGAGAGGCACCACATGTAAAGGTCATTCATGCTTGAGGAAGCTTGTACAGATGAACTAAGGTGAGTGGCGAAAGTGACAAAAGAAAGACAGGTGGTAACAGGAAGGCAGAGCACATGTGCCAGGCAAGGAGGTTTGAGTGCTGAGAGGCCGGAAGCTGAGGAGCAGGTGACCAGATTTGTTCTGTATAAAAGTAGGGATGAAGGGACTCTGTAGTTAGAACATTTGGGAGATTTCTGAAAGTGTCCACAGGGCCAACAATGCTAAAACCCTAAGGCAGGGGAGACGAGGATGGAGATGACAGGTGTCTTGACTAGATATGAAGATCGCTCACTTATCTAAAACTCTGCTCCTGTATCACTTCCTTCAGAAGTCATCTTTTTTAGAAAAAAGAAAGCAAAAGGGGATTTTTTTAAGGCTCACTTCTTTGTCCGGCCCTCCCTTCCTCTTTGCCTTTCTCTCACACGTACACTGGCACATGCTCACACATTCAGGTCTGGCTATAACCAAAAACCAGACCACAGGATTAAACGCAATTCACTCTGTTTCCTCTCAAGCTCTATTCTCCTCTTTTTTTTTGCACTTTTTGGCCGGGGCTGGGTTTGAACCCCCACCTCCGGCATATGGGCCGGCGCCCTACTCCTTTGAGCCACAGGCTCCGCCCCTCTATTCTCCTCTTAATCAACATCATTTTCAGGTCAGTTATTTGCCCACTGTGTCCCTCAGCAATTACAAGCTTACACAAGCCTAAATGCAACAACACCAGAGGAAAGGCTGAGGTTTCCACAAGACTCACTCCTACAGGAGAGAGCCGCCATGTTCCTGCTGGTGAGCCTGTGCTGAGTGCCTCCTGCTGCAGCTGGAGGTAGGGCCGCTCAGGATGTGACAAAGGGACAGAGGGGAAATCTGCCTCCCCAGGGAAAACTCAGGCACCACCACCACCACCACCACCACCAGAAAACAGGGAACAGGGGCCCGGTGGACATTAGTGCAGAATCCCATCAGCGCTTTCTCCTCTTGACCTGGTGAGGGAGAAGAACATTTCCAGGGGCCCCTCCCCAACTCCAGAGCCCAGCTGTAGGAGAGGCCGTCTCCCCCCATCACTCAACCCCGGACACACACTGGCATTTCTCATCCTCACCGCGTTGCACTGAGAGACGCCCCACTGCCTCACTTTCCAGGGAGTCTGGGAGCAGGGAACTAACTTGCTCAAGGGGAACGCGGCACAGCAGGTAGGTGTATGACCATCAGATTTCCCCTCCCACTCTACTTTCTGCCTTCTGACCACAGCTGAAGCATGGATGCTCCCAGGGCACATACACTCTGTCCTCCCAGGACACGGTGCTTCACTCCCTCTGAGTCCCTCCTTGAAACACTCTGCCTACCCTCCCTCCATCTGACAAACAGGCCATGCCTCCTCTTCCTCTTCCCTTTCCTCAGATCTGGGACTTGTTAAAATAAAAACTTTAGACAAATTAAGTTTAACAGAGTTTTTTTTTGAGACAGAGTTTCACTTTGTTGCCCTCAGTAGAGTGCTGTGCTGTCATAGCTCACAGCAACCTCAAACTCTTGGGTTCAAGCCATCTCTTGCCTCAACCTCCTGAGTAGCTGGGACCACAAGTGCCCACCACAATGCCAGGCTATTTTTAGAGACAAGGTGTTGCTCTGTTTCAGGGTGGTCATAAACCCGTGAGCTCAGGCAATCCACCTGCCTCAGCCTCCCCAAATGCTAGGATTACAGGTGTGAACTACTGCACCCGGCCCAGTTTAGAGTTTTTTTTTTTTTTGAGGCAGAGTCTCACTATGTCACCCTCAGTAGAGTGCCTCACAGCGACCTCAAGCTCCTGGGCTTACGCGATTCTCTTGCCTCAGACTCCCAAGTAGCTGGGACTACAGGTGCCCACCACAACCCACGGCTATTTTTTGTTGCAGTTGTTATTGTTGTTTAGCTGGCCAAAGGTGGGTTCGAACCTGGCTCCATAACCACTGTGCTGCAGGCACGGAGCCAGTTTACAGAGTTTTATGGAGCAAAGAATAATCTGCAAATCAGAAAGGTTCAGAGAGACTCTGGCTGTAGAGCGTGGATGGAGAGGATCTATGGAAGGAAAAAGGAAAGTTAGTACAGACGGAAGACAGAGGTGAGGTACGGAAACAGCCGAGTACTCACAGCTGTGGGCGTACCTTATTTAAACAAGGTTTGAACAGTTGGCCCTTGGTGATTGGCCAAAAACTCAGACCCAGCTGCAGGGAAGGTCAGTCTGTTTACATTTTCCTTTAGGTTACAGTTCACTGGGTAGGGACACATCTTTAGGCCAGACTCAAAATATGGAAGGAGGCAACTTTAGGCTAAACTTAACGGCCTAGAATGTCTGTCTTGATTTTTCCTCACACGAATCTAGTCTGATGCCCCACTCACTCCCTTATCATCTTGTGTGTCATTTCCCCCATAGGACATGCCATTTTATAATTATTTAGTATCTATTGTTTTTTCCTGGGGCCAAAGGCATATTTATCTCTTTGTACTTAATACAGATATGTGGTACAGAGAATGGCTATGCTCTTAAAGGAATATTTTGAAGACTATAATTTCACATTATTGGTGATTTTTTTATAAATTACTCTGACTTACAGCTCAGTGCCTGTAGCTCAGCAGCTAGGGCACCGGCCAAATACACTGGGGCTACTGGGTTCAAACCTGGCCTGGGGCCTGTCAAGCAACAATGACAACTACAACAAAAAATAGCCAGGCGTTGTGGCGGATGCCTGCAGTCCCAGCTACTTGGGAGGCTGAGGCATGAGAATTGCTTAAGCCCTAGTTTGAGGTTGCTGTGAGCTGTGATGCCACAGCACTCTACCAAGGGTGACATAGTAAGACTCTGTCTCAAAAGAAAAAAAAAATTATTCTGACTTACATTAGTGGTTCCTTCTCTTCCTTATAAATGATTTACTACAAGGGCAATGAATAAAGTACCCCTTAGAATTCACTTTTAGGAAAGATTTTCTCTTACATGGAAAACTTGACAGCATTCCTTCTGATTGTTAGAAATCAACAGTATGGCAGCCACTATCATTCCACTAATACCTCAGCTGCAGGAAACTCAGGCTACCTGGTTCTAGATACTAGAATTGTCTGCCTATTCCCTCCAGTGACTAAGGTAGATGTTGGAGTGAGAGTTATTATAAACCAACCTTCATTCTTTTTGGAAGGGAACAGAAGGATATAGTCCACACTAGGTAAGTAACAGTTATTATCATCAATTGGAGTAAATAAAGCATTTTGTTTTGCTTAGTTAAATCAATATTTGATGTTTTTGCTTACTGTTGAGCAAAGACATACTGTTGCCAAACACACTCAGGGCTGGCTCACAAGGGGGATGATTACTCTTCCTTCCTGGGACCTGACCCAGCTCTCAGCACTTCTCTGTCTGTTCTCTGCCTCCTCTTCATACTTAAAACATAATTTTATAGATAAACACAAATGATTTGACCAGCTTCTTGAGACTTCACATGTTGTCTCCTTAGGCAGGAAAAAAAATTATCCCACCTAAGGAGATCCCCGGCTGTTCAATTAAGTTTAGCCTAAAAAATTACCAATTCAAGTTACACAGTATTTTTAAAAATTTAGAGAGATATCCAATGACGGTGATGATGATTATTAAGATATACGTAATGGTTACTATGAGGGAGGCACTACTCTAAGTGCTATCTGGATACTTATTTATTTAAATACCATAACAACCTATGTGGCAGGTTACCACTGTCATGATCCTAATTTAACAGGTAAGAAAACTGAAGCACTGGGAGGAGGGAGGGTAATTGGTGGCGCCACACCCACAGAGCATCTTAGAAGGGTACAGGTGAAACCTACTGAACGCAGAATATAAATGTCTTAACACAATAACTAAGAAAATGCCATGAGGGCTATGTTAACCAGTTTGATGAAAATATTTCACATTGTATATGAAACCAGCACATTGCATCCCATGATTGTATTAATGTACACAGCTATGATTTAATAAAAATAAATAAATAAAAAAGAAAACTGAGAAAATGACAAGTTAGGTAACTTTCCCAAAGGTCACACAGCTGGTAGGTGGCGGGTTCGGATATTAACCTGTATATCTAGGGTCAGGGTCCATATTTTTAACCCCATAGTTATCTGCAATACAGAAATAATACTTGGATGCCAGAGCCAACAAGTGACTGACAGCTTCAAGAGAACAAAGTGAGAACTTCTGCCCATCATTTTAAAAGTTCTTTTTATGCTCATTATCATAGGTTATACGCAATACTTCCTGAGCACACTGTCCCACTGAGAAGGTAAGAGTGAAGGATGTAGGCTAGAGGCAAGGCAGAGAGAGCTGGCCGGAGCTCCCACTCCACCACGTCCTAGCTGGAGACGCCTGGCTTGCTATGTGACACGGCAGGCACAGAGCAGGATGGACCCAGGGCTCACAGTCTTTCTCTAGTGACAATGTCTGAGCCCTGCTCTGTTCTCATGGGAACTGCCCACCCTCCCGAGGCCTAAAACATGAGCTTAGTATGACCCGTGCTCCCTGGCCAGGGTGACCGATTTCAGCCAGGCTCCTGACCTAAATTGAAGCCTCCACAATATTTCACTACTAGACAAAAGGGGCGGGCACAGGACTCCAGCTGGGACAGAGTCATGTGTCACCCCGGTACTTTTCTTACTGGAGCTGGGAGAGGGCAGCTTTCCCTTCCTGTCACAAAGCTGTGAGCATTGAAGCCTGGAGCTGACATGACCTTACACCAGCACGTTTGAGAAAAGGAAGCTAGCATGCAGAGAAGCCCCCAAATGAGATACAGAGAGACACCAGACACTACTGGAGTCCCCAGTTCTAGTCCTGCCTCCCTGCTGCAAACACATTGGCAATTAAACACTTGGAGGGGAGAAAAAGAATTTGGATTTCAGTCACTTTCAACTAGATGAGGTCCTAAATTCATCTCTTTACCTCATTTGACAACCTGGGAAAATAAAACAACCCTTTTGTCCCAGGCAGGTCTGATGGGGAAATGTGATATGCACAAAAAGCATTTTGGCACCGTGCCTCTGTGATGTTAGAGGACAGGTAATAAGACTACTTGTAACAGCACTCGCCTGCCGACAGACAACAGTCCTGCAGACACCTCTTTCCCTGTCACATCTGATGTGACAAGTATTGCCGGTTGTAACTTCACACTCCATCTGGAATCCAACTGGCGCCACTGTGGTCCAGGCCAGGCCTTGTACTTGTCAGCCTCTGGCCCTACTTTGTGCTCTGTTCTTCATGCAGCAATCAGTGTGATCCCAGGAAAGCCCAGGACACAGAGATGAGCAGGCTGCAGTGTCAGCGTGGCCCTGACCTGGCCAGCCCATCTGGGCCTCTCCCACCCCCTGCTGCCCTCCACGCCTTCCCCCTCACAGCCACCAGGCTCCCACCTCAGGGCCCTGCCCTTGCTTCCTCTGTCCAGGACACTCCTTTCCCAAGCCTCACCCCCTCCACCTTTTCTGTCTCCAAGGCCACCCTTTCTGCGAGGCAGCCCTTGGGTGCCCTGTTTAGCACCTCAGCCCCCTTCCAGCCTGCCCCTGGTTTTCTCCATGGCATTAACGCCATCTGACCTACTATATCTGCTTCCCTGTTTGTTCACTGTCTGGCTTTCTAGAATGTAAGAGCAGGGGTCTTGACTACTTTGCTTACTGCTGTCTCAAAACAAGTATCTGCAGAATGGATGGATGAACATGCCCCCTTTCCCCTGTTCTAGAGGCTAGGGGAAAGCACGGACTATAGCAGGAAAAAACATGGAAATCTTATTACGAAACCTCCTGCACTTACTTGGCACAGCGCACCCAGTGTGTGTGTCGGTACAAGGAATATAAGAAACGCTGGCGATACATGTTCCATACTTTGATAGACTTGTCTTCGGAAGCTGTAGCTAAATACTGGCCATCAGTTGAGAAGTCCACACTTCGAACTGGAGCTGTATGAGCTTTAATTTCTGAGGATTTCCCTTTCCTAGAAATAAACAGTTCAATATATATAACTCATTTGATTTCATTATAATCAACATTTTATCCCTCTACCGATTTTAAAGCTGATAAAATGGCTTAACTCTTGTAAAACCTAACAAAAGTGTGAAAAGGCTATGTTGTACTGTACTCTTTGTCAACACTGTTTCATACTAGTTTTGTTCACCAAAGTCATAATTGATACTTAAAAAGAAGGATCTTGTTTGTCTCCACCCTGAAAGGCATATACTGTTTTGTTTCAATGGGAAGCTAAGAGAACAGTATTTTGAACAAATTTCTACCATGCATTTTAAGTTTCTATTGTTCCCCTACAAATGGCAGTATATTAAAGAAGTTATAACCTGAAAAAAAAAAAGAAAAAGTCAAGGTTGATTAAATCAATGGCACAAGGCTTTTCACACTGATAATCTGGACTGGGAAAGAGAAGTCCTTTATCATTTGCCTCCATACAGACTTTCCCTAAGTGATCTGACTTTCCCTTGACCACCTCGCTTTCACATACCAGTAAGGAGATCTGTATCCCCTGGTGTGTATCTAAGGCCTCGCTTACCCAGTAGGCCCAATCTCATGCTCACAAGCAATAAATAATAACAACATATGTCACTTTTCAATATCCTGAAATTTCAGGTGCATTGTTTTTCCCTTGGCTAGATGGACAAAAAGAGGATAAAGAGAGACATAGAAAATAATGCAAGGCATTTGAGAAGAAGTAGATCTTAAAATAGTTAGAAGCAGGCTAGACAGCGTTTGATTGAGGGCATATTCACTCATTCATTCACTCAGCAGATGCTTGTTGGGTGACTTCTGAGAGCTGGAACAGCAGCAAGCAGAACAGTCAAGACCAGTGGTTCTCAACCTTTCTAATGACGCAACATATTTGCATTGTTACAAAGGGGTCGTGACCCACAGGTTGAGAACCACTGGTCAAGACCCTTCTCTCACGTTCTAGAGAGTCAGACAATAAACAAATAGGAAGTCAGACAGTGTCAGTACTGAGCAGAAAAACAGGTGGACAGGAAAGGGGCTGAAGTTTTAAATAGGGTATCCAGGGGCTGCCTCATAGAAAGGAGGGAGGGAGTAAGGCATGAAGAAGTTTGGGAAAGGAGTATCCTGGACAGAAGAAGCGAGGGCAGAGCCCTGTAAGGGAGCCTGGAGACTGTGAGCGGAAGTGAGGAGGGCAGCGGGGAGACTGCTCAGAAGCCCAGAGAGGGGCAGGCCAGGTCAGGGCAGCTGGGGACACTGGCACAAATGGCGTTTCCCACCCTAACTTGGGCCGGTATTCCCAGCGCACCTTGCACTACATATAGGACTTAGCAATTTTCCCATTGAGAGAGTCACATTTATACTACTGATATCTTATAACTACTTGAAAAAGATCAGGATGCAGAATTTAGTTCAACCTAATGTATCTGTCTCGGATTTTCGGATGTTCATGCTGACCTCCCACGCACCTGCACCCCATCCTGTGTTCTGCTACTGTGGTGGGTCGGAGCAACATCTGCTCCAGCCAGACCCTTCCCTGTTCCTCTCCTCCCACATCCAGCAAGTCAGCAAACCACATCATCCTCACTTCCTCAGTATCATTGGAATCCTCCTGTCCTATCTCTGCTCTGCTTGTCTTAAGCTAGATGTATCCTCAACATCCTTCACCTAGGTTACTGCAAAAGCCTCTTAAGCGGTCTCCCTGCTCTAATCTTTTATCCCTTTCCTGTCACCTACATACTGTGCTTATTACATTGCTAGAGTACAACTCCAAGCACATAAACCCCAGGGGAGACGCGTCACTGGCTTTCCACCAACAGAAAGCATGCTGTCCGGGTGCTCTAGCGAGACATCCTGCCCCAGTGCTGCACTTTGTACCCGGAACAGTCGTGGAGCTTCAGACACACCTCTGCGTTGCACTTACTGCTTTTTTCTGGCTGAACTATTTCTCCTATCCTCAGGCCCCTTTGACCAAGCCGGACAAGCTTATTCCCTTGCTATGTGCTACAGCTGTTTTGCTTACTACATTACACAGTGACACTTGAAAAACAAACCTGTTTTTCTATTAAGCTGTAAGATTTTGAAGACAGAAATGATGGTTTCATCTCTTTAAGATCAGAATCTAGCACAATGCCAGGCATGTAGAAAGAGCTCAATACGTTTTATTCACTTCCACTAATAGAGTCAATACTTAAAGGTTTTAAACCTGACTCACCCTTCCTGTGGCCTCTGGAAGGCAATGGTGACCTTATTATCAATCTCTATCACTTCATATACCATTAGCAATAACTAAATAAAATAAAATTAGGAGGGAATAACTAGGGACGAGTTCAAGTGAAGTCTCTAGGGAGATTTCTGTGAGTAGAAATTGGTAATATAATGGGGCCTGAATCAAAGTATGAGGCTTGGAGAAAACAAAAAAAAAAAAGATTTGACATCTACAAGGCCCAGGAAGCTGAGTGACAGCCGGGAGTACCAGTGGCTGCCTCTGCAATGCGGTTCCGACTCTGTACTCCACCAGGCTCTCTGGCTTGCCTTCTTTCTGAAAGGCCCTGCTCTCAGCGGGAGGCTGGCCTAACCACAGATCCTGTCTGAGCAGGGAGCACTGAAAAAAACCAGACAGAAGTGCCTATTTTGTATGGGTGCTTATCTGGTGTCTAGTTCCTCATCTTGCCTCAGTATGGGCTTTTTGCCTCCCATGTATGTAATTACCAGTCCGTTCAGCTAAGTCCTCTTGCCTGCATGCTGTGGTGACCCCAGGCAGACCTGCTTTCATACTGCTTCTGTCTAGTCTTTCTTAACGTCCCAGCAGATGTGGCTGCTGGTGCACCTGCCAGCCCTTCCGTGCACACTGCTCCGTTCTCCTAGAGGTGCAGTCTGTTTACTTCTCCCCTCCTTTGAATCTAGGCTGGTGTTATGGCATTATTTTGACCAACAGGATGTGGAATAGGGGACATGGCAAGTTTCAGACCTAGCCCTTAAAAGGTCTTGCAGCTTCTGCTTTCCTGGAACCCAGTTTTCACTCTATGAGAAAGTCCAGGTTATCCTGCTTGAAAGAGCACTGGGAGAACTAAGCTGACCAGCCCACAGCCCCACCACAGCCCTGATACCGGCCCCATCCAGCCCAGCTGCTGGCTTAATGAAGTTGCATGAGTAATCTCAGCCAACACCAATAGGGCAGAAGAACCATCCAGATGACCCCAAAAATTGTGAGAAATGGTACTTTTTGTACTAAGGTACAGAGTTTGGGGGATTGTTAGGTGGCGATAGATAACTCATCCATTAGCTTCCTTCTCATTGACATAATCTACCATTACTCTGGCCCCACTCTGACATGATTAGAAAGAGAAACCAGAGCTGTCTACACAAGCTAATCACTGTACTTAGATTAGCTACAAAAATTAATGACACAGCGTGCTTTTATTTCATCTACTTTTACAGTCTATTCACCGAGATGTCCTTAGTCAGTAATGGGAGATGGAAGTTATGCTCTGAAGACAGCAAAATACTAATTTTAATTCTCAAAGTTAAAGATTTGGAACACATTTCTCTTGAACCCTAAACCAGTCTCATCTTTACTTAATTCCCCTCTGCATTGCCATCCACATTATCATTATGTCACTTCTCTTTAGCAGTTTTTGCCACCATCGGGATGATATTTGGGTTTCTTAGCATGGAGTTTCCCTGGGGCAGTGGCAAAAAAAAGTGCCCACTAGCAGGACAATGACCTGTGAGTTTTCTTTCATTTGGGAGTGACTGGGCCTGTTCAGTCAGATGTAATAAATCAAATCCTGCTATTATAGGCTCCAAGAAATGCTCAAATGCTTAAACTGTGAACTATTTAAGGGGGTTGAGGGGAAAATGAAACAGTGTGAAATTTCTTCTAAAATAAAAGATGTGGGGGGTGAAATTGATAAAACAGGATTGGCAGAATGAGAATAACTGTTGGAGCTGGTTGATGGATGTATGGGGCAATCATGCTATTCATTCTATCTCATGTACGTTTGCAAAGATACCTGCTCAAGAGCTTCACAGCTTTAAAAAAGAACCATGGCAACATTTGTCTAAAATAGGCTATCAGCTAGGGTTTGAAAAATCTCTTCTAGAGAGATTTATTATAACAAGATATGATCTTACACAAATGCAATGATTTACACTTCTGTCAGAAATTTTCTTTAACAAGAAAATCCTGGAGTCCAATAATGAGTGGCAAAAAACAAAGAGCAGTTTGGGTAGAGATCCAAGGCCCTAGAGGATCTACAAATGGGTGTCAGGAGGCTAATAAACTACATTTTTGGTTTTACATGTTAATGTCTATCTTTCCAGGGAGGAATCTAAAGCTTACACCAGATTTAGGAATAAATTGATGACTACCCTGCCAATAAACCTATGACATATTAAGCATATTTCTGTGGCTAGAAATAGTTTTGTTTTGTGTTTTTTTTAAAAGAGACATAACTTGTGGGTGGCGCCTGTGGCTCAATGAGTAAGGGCGCCAGCCCCATATACCGAGGGTGGCGGGTTCAAACCCAGTCCCGGCCAAACTGTAACAAAAAATAGCCAGGCATTGTGGCAAGCACCTGTAGTCCCAGCTACTTGGGAGGCTGAGGCAAAAGAATCGCCTAAGCCCGAGAGCTGGAGGTTGCTGTGAGCTGTGACGCCACAGCACTCTACCGTGGGCAACAAAGTGAGACTCTTGTCTCTAAAAAGCAAATAAATAAAAAAACAAAAAGAGAGACATAATTTGTAACTAAGGCTCATCGAGTGTGGGTAGGTAACTGAGGAGGTTAGGCATTCCCAGGAAATGCATGAGGAGCAGCCGGGCTCCAGCTTCAATTCACATTTCTAGATTCAAGGCATATCAAGTGTTTGTTTCTCTTACTTATCAGGAATCCAGAGTCTCACAGTTCTGTCTCGTGAAGCAGATGCCAATAAGTTTCCGTGTGGAGAAAACTGCACGCTGGTTACAACATCCTTGTGACCCATATATCTGTAAGCTCTAGCTTGTGGCTTGAAATTCCATAGCATGAGAAAGGTGTCCCAAGAAGCAGTAGCTAGCAAGAAATAGAAGAACAAAACCACAGTTTGTTAAATGTAAACATATGATAGTCTCATTACAATGGGTAACTATCTAATAACAAGGCATCCAGGTAACAGACGGGTTTGGAGGTTGTAAGGCTGACAGGTAAAAGCAAAAATATTTTGCAAAGCTACTCAAAACAACATCACTAATATGCAAGGTTGGCTGTGTCCTATGTAACCACAAGGCAGGATTTACTGGCCCTCATATTCAATCAGTGCTCAATTAACTATTTAGCAGAAGGCAATGCAGAGAGCACATGGGGCTTAGTTCTGTCCCTAACTCTCAGGACGACTGGAAAAGTTACTTAGCTTCTGTGTTATGGATGAGATAACTTTTAAACTGTTTGAGTGGAAATAATTTCAAGCTTACAGAAAAGCTACAAGAACAATAGAAATAATACTAATCTACCCTTTGCCCAACTCTGCCTATTGTTAACATTTTTTTTTTTTTTTAGTGATAGAGTCTCACTTTATTGCCCTCGGTAGAGTACTATGGAGTCACACAGCTCACAGCAACCTCCAGCTCCTGGGCTTAGGCGATTCTCTTGCCTCAGCCTCCTGAGTAGCTGGGACCACGGGTGCCTGCCACAATGCCTGGCTATTTTTTTGTTGCAGTTCGGCCGGGGCTGGGTTTGAACCTGCCATCCTTGGTATATGGGGCCGGTGCCCTACTGCCTGAGCCACAGGCGCCATCTCTGTTGTTAACATTTTGCTTTATTTGCTTTGTAATTTGCCCTGCAGTCCTCTTTCTCTATATATGAACACACATGTACACAGACATACACACACACACACACACACACACACACACCTGTTTTCTGAACCATTTGGAAATAAGCTATATAAATCATGGTACCTTTATTCCTAAATACTTCAGTGTGCTATTCCTGAGAATAAGACTATTCTCACCAGAGCAGAGATGCCGACTGCAGGACACTTACCGCAGATGCGAAATTTTACTAACTTTACTCTAATTTTATCAGTTGATCTAATAATACTTTTATAACTACATAAGTATCTTAAAAGTCCCTCTCTGCTTTGTAATTTTGTAGCATTTGCTGAGTAATAAAAGAATAAGGTGTGTCAGACATTAGTTTAAGGCTTTTAGAAGGAAAACAATTGCAATCAATGGTGGGAATAAATGCTTGGAAAAAGAATGGACAAACAAGCAAATGAAAGAGATTTTTAACTCCTGCCTAAAAAACAACATTTATTATATGCACGTAGCTCCAGAGATAACTCCCATAACAGAAACTGGGTCAAGGAGAACCACTACATCTAGACTGCAGAATGCTTAGAAAAAAATGCAACTTTATAAATTTGAAATACAATTAGTTTCACTGTTAAAGGAGAAATAGGGCCTGACTATAAAAAAATCACTGAAATCTTCTAAATTCTTTTGCCCACATGTAAAACTCATTTGGTCTTAGCCTATCCAGTATTTCCACATAAAACTGTTAAGGAGAGTTCATAAATTTTGAGCTGAAATGCTGCTTATTACCTCCTTTTAAAAAAAAGTATAAAAAGTTGATATTCTGGCTGGGTGCAGTGGCTCACGCTTGTAATCCCAGGACTCTGAAAGGCTAAGGCAGGTGGATTGCTTGAGCTCAGGAGTTCGAGACCAGCCTGAGCAAGAACAAGACCTTATCTCTACTAAAGAAATAAGAAAAACTAGGCAAGCATTGTGGTGGGTTTCTGTAGTCCCAGCTACTTAGAGTTCTGAGGCAAAAGTAACTCTTGGGCTTAAGAGTCTGAGGTTGCTGCAAGCTATGATGATGCCATGGCATTCTACCCAGGACAACAAAGTGAGACTGTTTCCAAAAAAAAAAAGAAGTTGACAGTCTACCACAGTTTGTCCAAATTATTAAATACTTATATTAAAGTCTGAATTATCTTAGGCAAATGCAGACAAAAATAGGGAAGATGATGAACTACCATATGCATTACACTTAGGACCTCATTTGAGTTCTATGCATTATGCTGCAAACAGGATACGCAAAAGCCAGTAAGATGCCTCCGTTCCTTCAACAAATCACAGGATAGTAGGGAAGACATCATTAATAATATCACACACTACAGAGGACTGTCACATATCATTAACTCTTTAATCTTAGATGGAGTGATTAGGTGACCAATTGTGAGAAAAGGACATTTGAACAGAGAGCAGAGTGAAATGAGAAGTGAGTAATCAGGGCTAAGACAACAGAGAAATAACACTCTGGGCAGAAGAAATCCCACGTGCTTCAGACAGTACTGTCTCACGCAGTGGGGTGTGTAAGACAACAATTGTCCTGGAAAACTGAGAAGTGGCAAGAGGACAATGTTTCCGCAGGAAAGCAGAGAGAAAGAAACCAGTAGGAGGGAAGCCAAGGAGGGAGAGGGGCCATGGTGAATTGCATATTTTTTATTTTAAGTGCAAAGGGAAATTTCTCATGATCTGGGTTAACAAACTGTTACTCTGACAATGAGGAAGGAATAGTCTTTTCAAAAAATTATGTTGGGTCAACACAATATTCATAAGTAAAAAAATGAATCTTGATTCCTATCCTTTACACTACATACAAAAGTTCATTCCACATGGGAATGTAGATCTAAATGTGGTAAGTGAAACAATAAACTCTTAGAAGAGAACACTCAGCATCTTTATGACCTTGGAGTAGGCAAAAGGAACATCAACATTACAGTCAATAAAGTAAAAGTAAAAGGAAGATATTGCACTACGCTAAAATGAAGAGATACCACTTAGTGAAAAAGCAAGTCGAGTGGCGGAGAAGATAATTCACAATACAGATACTCAGCACATAATAAAGCGCACAGGTGCAGAATCTATAAAGAATCCTACCAATCGGGAAAAAGGAACGTTAGCCAGTAGGAAAACAGGCAAAGGATTAAACGGACACTTTATAAAAGAGGATATCCAATGGCCAATAAACATACGAAAAGGTGCTCAATTCACGAGTCACTAGGAAATGCAGACTCAATCACGAGGAGGTATCCCTACACCCTGATCAAAAGGATTATGAAGAAAAAGACAACACCAAATCTCGGGAACGATGTAAAAGGAACTCTCATATCATACTAGCGGTTATAATCACTTTGAAAATCTATTGTGAGATATCTATTGAACCTGAATATACACTTATTATTTAACTAGGCAACCCTATTCTTAGGTATACACCTAAGTTCTTTTTTATTTATTTATTTTTTTTGAGACAGGGTCTCATTTTGCTGTCCTCAGTAGAATGCCATGGCATCATAGCTCATAGCAACTTCAAACTTTTGGGTTCAAGTGATCCTCTTGTCTTAGTCTCCTGAGTAGCTGGGACTATAGTTGCCCAGCTTTCATTTTTAGAGACAGGGTCTTGCTCTTGTTCAGGCTGGTCTCGAGCTCCTGAACTCAAAGGATCCACCTGCTTCGGACTCGCAGAGTGTTAGGATTATAGGCATGAGCCACCATGTGCACGGCCCAGGAGAAATTCTCACTATGTTTAGCAACACATATGTACAATGTTTGTGGCAGTACTATTCAAAATGGACCCAAACTGGAAACCCAACTACCCATCAAAGTAAAACAGATACGTAAATTATGATATATTCATGCTATATACCTCCTAGGGAATTAAAGTCCATCTATATAAGGCTTAAGAAGAAGCTAAACTAATCCATGTAGTTAGAAGCAACCATAGCGTTTACCTGGGTGGCGGAGGGAAGGCAATGGCTAGGCCGGGAACGCAGGGAGCCCTCTGGAGATACTGGGTAAGGTACTTCTTGCTCGGGGTGGTGGTTAAATGGGACTGTTACATTGTAAAATTTCACCAAGTTACACTACAATTTGTGCATTTGGGGTACATATCTATATTTCAAGAAAGCATTAGGAAGAAAACCATTACTTTAGCTGTTATGTGGAGAATATACAGGGGGCAGAGGACAGGACTGAAAACTGAAATCAATTAAGAGGCCATAACAAAAATCTAGCCAGTAGAAGACAGTGGGCTGAACTAGGCTTCAGGCCAAGGAAGTGAGAGAAAAAGTTAAAATGAAGACATATCTCAAAGGTGGAGTCTGTGAGGAGAATAATGATTAGAGGTGAGGGAGAGAAAAAGAGAAGCAAAGGTGCCAGGGAGAATCTTAGTGCCGCTTAAAGAGATGGTACCAGAAAAGGAGCTGGTTTGGAGTGATGAAGGGACAGTAGAAATCAAGAGTTCTTTTTTTGGACACAGTTAATTTGAGTTGCCAGTTAAGACACCAAGTGGAAATGTCAAGTGGGGAAAGAGATACACCCACCTGGAGCCCGGGCCTAGGTTTTAACTGTCCAGTGTGGTGGTTAAAAGAACAAACTGTAAAATTAGACTTCCTAGGTTCAAATACAGGCTCTCACTTACTGCTGTGTGCCCTTGGGTAAGTTACTCAGCCTCTCTGTGACCAGAATACTTCATCTGCAAAATGAGGTATTACAAATATTAAATGAAATACTTGTAATTCATGCCTGCCCCATAGAATATACTCAAATGTAGCTATTAAAGAGTTCTTTTGTTACTGTTAGCAGCAGACTGGAGAAAGCCTTAAAGACTGTAAACTGAGGGCTGGGCACGGTGGCTCACCCCTGTAATCCCAGCACTTTGGGAGGCCGAGGTGGACAGACTGCCTGAGCTCAGGGGTTTGAGACCAGCCTGAGCAAGAGCGAGACCCCATCTCTATAAATAGCCAGGCATTTTGTGGTGGGCACCTGTAGCCCCAGCTACTGGGGAGGCTGAGGCAAAAGAATTGCTGAGTCCAAGAGTTAGAGGTTGCTGTGAACTATGACGCCATAGCACTCTACCTGGGTCCACAAAGTGATACTCTGTCTCAAAAAAAAAAAGACTGTAAACTGAGTAAGGCTCATTTAGGAAGTACATATGAAGAACAGGGTACTTAATCTTCAGACAAGGGAGAGCAAAGGAAGGAGCCACGAAGAAGGAGGGCACAAGGAAACTGTGGTGTCCAGGAAGACAAGGAGAACTCCAAGAAGGTGACAAACCGTGTGAAATGCTTTGAAGAGACTGAGTAGACCAGCCCTTACATTATCTGCTACATAATTTGCCACGTTCAGTAAAAAAATGTACATGTGAGGCCCTTGAAGAAGAATGATTAGGAATTTCAAGACAGTAATAGCAGAGTGTTAGCGTGGGGCCCTGTGCCGCTGTGCAGGCGGTACGCTCACCAAGTTGGCCCTGCTCCCAAGGCAATGAGACTTGCTTCAGTGAAGTAGTGGGATGAAGGCCAGAGAGACATGAGTTGAGGAGAAAATGAAAGAGAGTTAATGTAAAAATTGTATACATTATATTTACATATTAACTCCCTCCCATTAGATATGTATACATACCTAATTCTTTAACTCATTTAAGGTTTACAGGGTCACTATGATAATAGCCAGAAAAATGCTGTTATAGGATTACGGTAGAGTAGCAATTAATTGGGGGGAATTAAAGTGATAAGAATTTGAAGCTTAACTGAAAAGGTGATATGAGGGGGGGGATATGTGAAAAAATTAAAAAAATTAGAGTTGGTGGCTACATCCCCACATCAAGTAAACACTTTTTTAAGCTTTCATTTTTTTATTAAAACATAAACACACAGATCATGTATACATTACTGCATTTATGGGGTACAATGTGCTGACTTCATATAGAATTAGGAACGCTTACATCATATATACCACATCTATTAATGTACACCACACTTGCTACACAGATGTGCCTCAGCGCGTGATGGCATGACACCCTGATAAACCCTCTGTACAGTCGAAAAATTATAAATCAGACCATCGTTAAATTGAGGCCCACCTGCCTATCAGGATGATCAGGAAGAAGGCTGCTAAAGAGAAGTGACTGGGAGAGTAGGATGAACAAATGTCTTCAGGGACAAGGGCAGCCTGAGCCAGGTGAAGAGAAGAGGCGTCCCAGAGACCTGCCAGTCATGGAACACGAGAGACAGAGATGTCCCCATGACAAGAAAATGGCTCAATTTACACTATACTTTATTCTAAACTTTAGAAAAAACAGAAAAGAAAGAGTAATAATCTGTAAAAACTCCAACAAATGCATTCTAATTTTTAATAAAAAACTATGAAAACCAATATTGACTTTTTCTCTTCTTTAAGCTTTTTTCTTAGGAAAGAATTGTCCCACCAAAACCTCAAACCATGCAAACAAAGGGTATGTGACTATTTATGTCAATGTGTACTGGGTCAACGTGGAGTTTGCTTTCATACATTTCCATTAACCACACCTTACGTAAACATTACCGCATAATTTTAAATGTCAAAGCTTGTACTATTCATTATCCGACTGGTTTATTCTGAGATAAAATGTTAAAGGAAGGAAGTCAGAAAGAAAAGGTTAACTAGTAAATCTGGCAATTTTAAAAACTTATTTACATTCTATAACAATTATCGTTTGTTTCAAGAAATCCTTATTAGAAAGAGCTCTGCCAAGAAAGAGCAAAGCCTCACCCAGGTCAGTGCTTTATCTCTGGAGGTAAGTGACAACAAAGACCACATTCATGCAAAATACACACATCTGGTAGTGTCCAAAAACCAAACACTTTCATGTCACCTTACATACTAATAACTTCCTTGAGTCGATCCAAGCTCTCTCACTGATTTAATGAAAACAACTATAGTTACCCAGAGGTCTGCTCTGTTTGGAACACTACTTTCTGAAAAGAAATGGGACTGACTGCCTCCAATTTTTTTGTTTCCTATAAATTATCTTAAGTATCTTTTCAATTGGTAATGCATATACTTGACACAGAATGCTAACATTATAATCCTAATCCTTCCAATCTTTAGCCTCCTGGTATCCCTTTCAAGATGCAACCAGCCTTACCATTTTCTTGAGAAATCAAATGAGTCTGTCGTCATGTGTTTCTTCTACAAATAATAGTATATTATACTTATTATTTTGCATTTTGCCTCTTCATCCTCCCCTCTCTCACTCCACTTAGGGTGATATATATTGAGATCATGTTTTAGTATACATAGCGCTGTCTTACTGTTTTTTCTCCTTTACTTTTTGTAAATTTTTGTTCTCATGTTTTAACCTTACCGAACAAGTACAAAGTAGCATAAGAAACTCCTACATATTCTCTTTCCCAATCTTACCATTGTTTACATTTGTCTATTTGCTTTATCAGATTTTCTCTATATATACATTCTTTTACATATGCATATTTTTTTCTCAACCATTTGAAACAAAGTCAGAAACATAATGCCTTTTTACTACTAATATCTGTATATTTACTAAGAACAAGGACGTTCCCCTACATAAATCACAGTATAATGAGCAGAGTCAGGATATTAAGCAGTACTATGTATCACACAGTTTGCCCACCATCCCTGTGGGTTCTGCATCTGTGGATTCAACCAATCTCATATCAAAAATATTCCAGAAAAAAAAGCGTCTGTACTGAACATGTACAGACTTCCTTTTTGTCCTTATTCCCTAAACAATATCTACTATTTACATGAAATTTTATTGTGTTAGGTATAAACAATCTAGGGATGATTTAAAGTATATGGGAAGAAGTGCATCGGTTATATGAAAGCACTACACCATTTTACAGAAAGAACTTGAACAGCCATGGATTTTGGTATCCTTGGTGTTCTGGAACCAATCCCCCACAGATAATGAGGGACAACTGCATATTATAATTTATCCACAGTTCATATGTGCACTTTGCCAACTATGATGATTTCCCCTGTCTGGCATATGCAGTGCACTGATTTCTGTGTCTTTAGTCTCCTATAAACTAAGAGGAGTTCCTAGGCTGTTTTTTGTTTTTTTTGACCTTGGCCTGCTTGAGATTGCAGGCCTGTTAATTTTGGTAGCATGTTCCTTAATTTTTTTTAATGTCCTCTCATAATTAGAATCAGAATATACATTTTTGACAGGAATATCACACAAGTTATGATATACCCTGAGCACTGCATCACATCAGCGAATACATGGTGTCTCATGTCCTAATATCAGTAATGTTAACTTGGATCACTTGGTGAAGGGGATTTCTATCACGTAAAGTATAGGAATCACGGCAAAACCTGCCTGTCCTTTGGTTGGTTTGTTCAAAGATCAACTCACAATTGCGGTAGATTAATAAGAGAAAGGATTATTTCCAAACGCCACGCACATGGGGGAACCATAGAATGATTACTCAATGTCTCAGTGATGGTCAAAGACCTTTACAGATGCCTTTTAGAAGGGAAGAGGGAGAATGTGGAAAGTACAGGTGTAGCAAGTAGTTGCTAGGGTGATGTGTAGATGGGGGAAAACAGATTAATTTGTAAATTAACCTGAGAGAGTGTATTGCATTTTAAATGGTTTGGGGCCAGGTCTGTGGCCTCAAAGGAAGTCAGTAGCCCCTTTTGATTCCCAGCTAGATTACTCAGGCAAAAGAAAGGCCTCTTCCAATGTTTTCTGATTTTATTTTATTTTATTTTAGAGACAGAGTCTCACTCTATCACCCTTGGTACAGTGCTGTGGCATCACAGTTCACAGCAACCTCCAACTCCTGGGCTTAGGCGATTCTCTTGCTTCAGCCTCCCGAGTAGCTGGGACTACAGGTGCCTGCCACAACCCTTGGCTATATTTAGTTGCAGTTTGGCCGGGGCCAGGTTCAAATCCATCACCCTCAGTATTTGGGGCCAGTGCCCTACCCACTGAGCCACAGGCACAGCCCTGTAGGGGGTTATTTTAAAGCTACATAAATGTCCTCTTCCTCACCAAACTGCCACATTCTAATTTTAGCATCCTTTGATAATTTTCCAACTCAACATTCTTTCTATAATTTATTATTTAATTAGTTGATTAGTTACTGAATTAATGTTTTTAAAAGTATTATTATAAGAAAGAACATCCCTTTTCCTCCATTTACCCATTCACTTATTTATAACAGTATGGATTTGGATACTGTTATCCAAATAATAACAGTATCCAAACTGTTATTGGATACTGTTATTATCCTTACAGTTACAACCCTTTACTGTCATTATTTTGACTCTCAAACTGTTCCAGATTTGGCTAGCGAAAGCCCCTCAAAGATAGTTTCTGTGTTCTCCCATGTTCCCTTCATTTGAGTGTTCCTTTCTTTCTAGAATTACAAGATGTTCCAAGATGTACTTTCCCTGTGTCTTTTCCCCCAGAAAGCTCTCACTTCTTTTAATGGAGAATAGTATGTAGAAACCTCGATCTGGGCACTATGTTTGCTCATTGCCACTTGTGTGTCACTGAACAGAGCTAAGAAAAAAGGTGTAATTGGAAATCTCAGCAGGCAGAACTAAGAAATTAACTATACATTGAAGCTGTATCTGTATGTGTACATGTCAATAGACATATTAAAAACCATAGGTTCCTATCTGACACCACAGAATACTTGTAACTCTTCTCCCACAATAAGAAACCTGGCTCCTCCCATTGTGCTAAATATATTTTTGCTCAAGCTTAGAATACAAATCATTCCAGAATCATGAAAGCACACCACTGCAAAATGCAATCCCATTAACTACGGTGCAAGATTTGGTTGGAAAAAAGAAAAACCTGGGAAGTAATTAAATTATGGGTGTCTCCTTTTCCGTCTTGTCACACTTAGTTTTATCCTTTGTTAGGGTAGGTCTCCTTCACCTTTGAACTTAATTGAGAGCACGCCTGAGGCGTTTCAGGTGTGGTACTGATTTTGGAGGCTTGGCTTTCTGACGTCTCAACTAAATGATCAGAGAGCTTTCCCTTCTGTCGGAGCTAAAGCCCTACACTGCTACCCCTGCAGTGTCACTCCATCAGCATTCAGCTCTCAGTCCAGCTGCAGGCACCACTGGGCAGGCTCACAGATTCCCACCCTGCTGATCCTCAGCTCAGCCGGGCGGTCTCTCTGCTCTGGCTCTACCTCTCTGATGTGCAGTAGGAAAAAATGACCCCCGGAAGAAAGCCGAGGGGGTTACAGGACTCACCTTGTGTGTTTCTCTTTTTGCAAGGATAATACTTTTGCATTCTCAACGCCTGAAAACAGTTGCCTCTCATACTTTGTCTAGTTTTACATTCGTTTCCAGCAACCAATTACCATCATGAATCTGCCTTACTTTTTTAAATTAGCTGTGTGGTATCCTATTGTATTGCTATACCTTATTTAACAGTCTATTCCATTGTAGTCTTACGCTTTTACAAAGGATGCTGCAATGTACATGTGTCATTTCCAACATGAGTAAATACATCATTGTGATAAATTCCTAGAACTATTGCTGGGTCTAGGTTAAAGAGTACATATTTTAGAATTGACTAAAAAACTCCACATTCATGATAATAATTTTACATAATGTTATACATTTGAATTATATTCTCTCACAGGCCTTTTCATGCCACATTCAAGAGAATTGTTAATTTAGATTACTTCCATATAGAAATCCACAAATTTTTCAATTATTTCAAAAGCCCTTCTATATATTTTCTATTTCCATTATGCCCCAGTATAAAATCTACTAATTAGACTCAGCTTTCCAGGTTGAAGGCACCATGAGTTTACACTTTCTGCTGCATTTCATATTCACACTGGCCATTGGGTCACAAAAGAAACGCTGGACTGCCATCTTCAGGGAAAAGCAAACAAGGAAATCTAAAGAAACCTATGAGAAGGAATTGCCTATAAATATTTTTAAGAAAAGAAAAAATGCAATCCCTAAGCACACCTATGTATAAACCTCAATGGAAATGAGAGAGAATGCTGCACAGTAAAGATATTCTAATCTTAACTGGACATGTAATAGTATCAGGTGCATCTGTACTATCCAAGTGCTGCATAATAATATAATTAAGTGATGGCACGAACTTAAAATTCCTCTGCCTTGAATGAAGGAATAACTAAGCATATTTTCTCTCTAGCCTAAGTAATTAGCTTGCCAGTATAAGCAGGATCTAAAGGAGCTATGGGTGTTTTAAAAAAAACTTTAGTAATGACAAGCTGAAGAAGTTGGATTAATTTATTCAAATCCCATGTCTTTGAGTACTGGCAATAACAATAACACAAACTTTTCCCAAGTTGTTGCTATAGGCCAAGTACTTTTAAATACTTTCTAAGAACTGTACCTTTATTTAACCCTTATAAAAAGGTAAATCAATATCTTTATCCTTTTTTATTTACAGATGAATAAACGAGGCTTAATGAGGTTGAGGAACTTGCCAAGGTCATGCAGATGGAAAGTGGTGAAGCTTGATTTTTAACCCAGTTCTATCAGACTCCAAAGCCTTGGCTTTTAACCGATAAGCCAATGTTCCCCAAAGTACAGGAGATCTACACATTTTATCTCCATTAGAATTGCTGAGAACCTTGTTAAAAACACATAATTCTAGTAAATTATGTATTCTTAGGGGTGAGACCCAGGATATGGATTTTTGACAAGTTTTTTACTTAATTTTGATACACATTGAAATTTGAGAAATAACTACTGTCACATGTCACTTCTGACACCACTTGTTAGGGCCCAGGACTGGCCAGGTTTTGGCTCCAGCTTAACTAGGTTCTGGACACGGACCGCTAAGTTACCTTGCTCAGGTTCAGTTTCTTTTAAGTGCCTGAGGGCTATCTACTTTAGCTGGAGAGAGAGAGTGTGTGTCTTAGAGTAAAGCTGTCTTCTTAGAAAGATAGATCTTAGTCTCTAGCAGAGCTTAGTAATCTTCAGCAGAGAGACACCGTGCTGTTGTTCTGCAGGCAGGAGAGGAGACAGAGTCAGAGTAAGCAGGTCCGTGATAGAAAGCACATACCCCTTGACTACCTTCTCCTTCAGCCTAATATAAGGTTGATCTCGTGCTTCTCAACACCACAGGTGTAGAGACTGCCAATTCAACACTGCTCTCATCTTGGGAGCTCTCATGCTTGTTAGGAGAGCTAAATCCCTCTCCATGCCCTTTCCACACAGGTGTTCCATTATTGAGTTATTCAGGCATTTCTTATAACTCTCACTCCTCCTAGCCATAGGCTATATGGGCTACAACAAACTACAATCTGTTACTTCCTTAAATGTTATATTTTAGCACTTGGGAGTAACTTTAAAACTATAACAAGAGGAGTGAAAAATAATCATGAGGCGGAATCAACAGAAAAACTCTGGCAATATGAATAATCAGAGTAGATCAATTCCCCCAAGGAACGACGAGGTAGATACAGCACAAGATCCCTTGCATAAGCAAATGGCTGAGATGTCAGAAGTTGAATTCAGAGTCTGGATAGCAACTAAGATCAGCGCAGTGGAGGAAAAGATGGAATTAGAATTTTGAGCAGCAATCCAAAAGATGACCCAAAAGATATCTCAAGAACTGAACTAATTCAAAGACAAAATGACCAAAGATTTTGACACATTGAGACAAGAAGTTGTAGCCCTCAAAGATCTGAGAAATATAGTAGAATCCCTCAGTAACAGAATGGAGCAAGCAGAAGAAAGGATTTCTGACATGGAAGACAAAGCTTTCGAATGCTCCCAAACTTCCAAAGAAGAAGAGAAATGGAAGGCAAAAACGGATCATTCTCTCAGACAGCTCTGGGATAACTCGAAGAAAACCAATATTCATCTTATAGGGATACCTGAAAACGATGAAGTGGCGTCACAAGACACAGAGTCTCTTCTCTATGAGATTATAAAAGAGAACTTTCCAGACATGCCAAGAGATTCTGAAATTCAGATAGCAGACAGATTCAGAACCCCAGCACGACCCAACCCAAGTAAGACATCCTCTGGGCACATCATAATTAAGTTCACGAAAGTTAATATGAAGGAGAAAATTCTGAAAGCAGCCGGATGTAAGAAATCCATTACCTACAAGGGGAAGAATATTAGAATAACTGCAGATCTCTCTGATCAAACCTTTCAAGCTAGTCGAGAATGGTCATTGACTTTCAATCTCCTAAAACAAAAGAACTTTCAACCCCGGATCTTGTATCCAGCTAAACTGAGTTTCATTTATGATGGAGAAATTAAATACTTCAATGACATCCACATGCTGAAGAAATTTGCTATAACTATCCAGCTCTCCAGGATATTCTCAGACCTATCGTCCACAATGACCAGCGCAAACCTCCACCACAAAAGTAAACTCACCCAGAAACTATTTATCAAATTTCATCTTCCACAGTGATGAAAGGACTAAAAATGTCCACTGGACTTTCTAAAGATTTATCATTACTTTCAATTAATGTAAATGGTTGAAATTGTCCTCTAAAGAGGCATAGGTTGGCTGACTGGATACAAAAATCCAGGCCAGATATCTGCTGCATACAGGAATCCCACCTTAGCTTAAAAGATAACCTTAGACTCAAGGTGAAGGGATGGTCATCTATATTCCAGGCAAATGGAAAACAGAAAAAAGCAGGTGTTGCAATCTTATTTGCAGATAC
>CAUYRH010005852.1:0-99888 GCA_963574655.1 Perodicticus potto
GGGAGTGAAGCAGCCATTAAGGGGAGTGGCTTCAGTGGCAGCCCCAAAATTCAGCACAGCTGGCTGGCCAGTATTCCTGGAAGAAATAACACTGACATCGGCAGGGTTTCAGTGGAAACAATGGCCCCAGCTGCCAACAGAAGCCTCTCCGACATGCTCTTCAGAGTTGGGATGTAGACACCATCATGTTTCCTTTCAAAGTCAAGGTTGGGGCCACCTAAGTGAGTTCCTGCCACGAGGAATTTGGGGACTTCCTCGTTCTTCATTTACAGGCTCCAGATATTGTGAAAATTTCCCTTTATGTTAAGGTGGGAGTCCAGAACAACACCGTGTGGACGCTCCCTGGGCAGGGAGGAAAGGCTTAACTGCATTCTTTAATCTGAGGAAACAGTAATACAAACTAGGAGTATTCTTACTGGTTTTGCAAAACATTCACTGGGCTTATTTGGGAAAAGTGAATTAGCCAGTAGTTTACATTGACTATTACTATATAATCACAATTTTATTAAATATGAAATTGACATTTACAACATTAAATCATTGTAGTTGTAGATGAGCTTCATTCAATTAAGGCCACATTCTCTTTTCACATAGAGAAATATGATTATTTTTCTGTGTTGCTCTCCGCCATTCTTTTGGGTCTGTGCTGTAGACACTGAATTGCTTCTACTGAAAGGTTCACATTTAACATGAATAATTCATGAGATTTGTTTTGTATCATTCTTAAAGAACCTTCGTGGATGAGGCATTGTGAGTGTACGTATGGTGTTTTTCTCTCTTTTTTAATGACAAACAACAGCAGCAAACTACATACCAACTGAAAAACACAGCTATTAGATTTGATATTTTCATGCCCAAAATGGAATCTAAGAGAAGCTTTAGAGAATGTCACGAAGTTGTCTATTTATCTCTTTAAAATCACCACTTAATCTGATACAAATTTAAGGTGTGTGGCTAGGCTGAGCTCATGATGAAGTAGGCAGCTCTGCCAAGTGGCTGTTGCAAACATACGGTAGCACTTGCCAATCTATACGAATCCACTCACCCCCATAGGCTGCAGCACTTACGTTTCCTGTGCTGTGATTCCAGTGGACAGGGCTGTGGTCTCCGTTCATACTCTGCAAACAGTTCGCTGTCTGACATCAATTATGTGCTTGTGGTTGAGCCATGAAGAAGGAAATAAAGACCAGGACTTGCTGGTACAGAGGCTTGCTCCTCCCTTACATTTCTTTCTGGTTATTGTATATAAACCAGAAGGTATATAAACTTTGTGTGTGTACATTTATTTATTATAAATTGCGTATAATTTTTAACTAACATCGTAAATGCCATGGTGGGCTTTGCTTATTTTTACTGATGACTCTAATTACGATGCTAAATCCACAGAATCTTCTCACTGTTACTTTAGGGATTGTCTTGTTTATTCTGGGCTGCTTAAAACTTGTGTAACAGAGTCTCTGATGCTAGATAATCTATAAAGAATGGGAAAGTATTTCTTGTAGTTCCTGAGGCTGAGAAGCAGGGGATTGAGGTGCAGGCGTCTGGTGTAGGCCTGCTTCCCATTTCATCTTACAGCAGAAGGTGAAGGAAGGTGAGAGAGACAGAGACAGAGACAGGGCCAACTGTGCCCTTTCGTAATGGCGCAAATCCAACTCATCAGTGTACAGCCCTCATCTAATCACCTCTTACAGATCCTGTCTCTTGATATTGTTACTATGGCAATTAGCTTTCAACTTGAGCTTTAAAGGGGGCAGACATTTCAACTGTAGCATTGGTCAAATGACATTTGGGTACAGTAGAAAGATCTAACCTTGATAGAAGATGGTCTCACTGGAGCTCTGCCCTGCAACTGACAAGTGTGGAATATGACAGGTCATCCCACCTTCCTCACTTAGTTTCTTCACCTAATCAAAATAAGGATAATCATGATGGCACTTCATATGGAAGCCTGGACAATGATATAGATGCCCACACTCTCATCTCTGAAATATGTGACTATCTTGTCTTACATGGTACAGGGACTTTGTAAATGAAATTCGAACATTAGAACTTAAAATTGGGAGATTATCCTGGTTTATCCAGGTGAATGCAATGTAATCACATGGTCTTCTTTCTTTCTTTTTTTTTTTTTTTTTTGTAGAGACAAAGTCTCACTTTATTGCCCTCGGTAGAATGCCATGGCGTCACACAGTTCACAGCAACCTCCAACTCCTGGGCTTAGGCGATTCTCTTGCCTCAGCCTCCCAAGTAGCTGGGACCACAGGCACCCCCCACAGTGCCCGGCTATTTTTTGGTTACAGTTCGGCCAGGACTGGTTTTGAACCCGCCACCCTTAGAATATGTGGCCTGCGCCTTACTGACTGAGCCATAGGTGCTGCCCGTCACATGGTCTTCTTCAAGCTGGGAAGGTGGAAGGTTAGAGAGCTGTGATAATACAAGAAGCAGCAGAGATTCAAAGCCTGAGAAAAACTAAACACAGCATTATTGGCTTTGGAGATAGAGGAGTAAAACAATTTGACAAGCAATGCAGACAGTGTCAAGAGGTTGGGAACAACTCTAAGCTGGAAGCCAGGAAGGAAATGCAGACCTCAGTCTTAGAACCAAAAGGCAGTGAATTTTGCAAACTAGGGAATGAATAAGGAAATGGACTGTCCCCTAAAGTCTCCAGAAAGAAATGCAGCCTGCTGACACCTTGTGAAGCTCCAAGAATGAATTTTCTTTGTTTCAGGCCACTAAATTTGTGTTTGTTTGTTAATTACAGCAATAAAAAGTAATTCAATATGGTGTGAGTAAATATTAACTGTATGTGAAAACATTTCGCAAACCTCAAAGTATGGTTCAATTCAATAAGCATTTGTGAAAGGCTCCCCTAGTGCTCTGACACATGCTAGGAATACAAAGAAAGGTAAGATTTCATCCCTGGTCTCCAAAAGCTCATATTTTAGCGGAAGAGACTAGTATATAAACAAATAAATCAAGGCCACTGTATGTCACATCTTTTGTTAGAGGTGTACTGTCAAGATCAGTGAGGGGATAAAGGAAGAAGCTTGGCTTCTGTAGTTATGTATTATCTTGCATTTTTAGTTATCATTGAAAAGAATCTTTAGATTTTTCAACAAAGTAGACAACTGCTTTTTTTCCCCCACTCTTAACTTGTATGAAAACATACCTGTGTATGGAATTCTTTTATGAAATACCTCCCTGGGCTCCGGACAATGGCCCCTATTTAGATGGTTAAAAATAATTTTGCTACTTTCAATTCCCAAACAGTAAATAATCTTTGGACTCAAGTTCAAGCCACTAGTATGATCAATCTGATTGGGTCTTAGCTGCATTATAATTTCTTGAAAGTCAGTTTATTACTAGAGAGTAGACTTGCCTGTAAACTCAGAATCGTGCAACACTAACGTTGTTGTGATGTTCAATTTCCTATGCCAACTTGACTAAGCTATGCCAAGTTCTAGATGTTATTGTCAAGGTATTTTTTTAGATGTGATCAACATTAAGATCAGTAGACTTTGAGTGAATTAGATTAGCATCCTTAATGTGGATGGGCCTCATCAAATTTATTAAAGGGTTTAAGATAAGGCTGAGGCATCCTGAGAAGGAAGCAATTACTTCTGCCTTCAGACTCCAGCTGCAACGTCAGCCCTTCCTTGTGCTTCCGGGATCGAAGGCTTGAAGGCTTGAAGCCTGCACCGCAAATTTTGGACATGCCAACTCTCAAACTTGCTCAAACCGATTCCCAAATGTAACCCTGATTGATTTCTCATTCCCGATGGTAACTGTTCTGCAACACATAATCACTCTTCTGTAATTTTACAAAATGACAGTCTTTTGAAATGAGCATAATTCTTTTTGCATAAAAATCCATAAGCAAAATAATAAATCTTTTATTACTGTTACAGAAGGACCTCAATAAACATTTAATGAATGAAAGAATAAAAAAGTTGATATGTGATAATCATGTATTTGTACATGATTTGTACAGGTACCTTATATTTTAAGCAGCTGATGGATAAAAAATTTATTTTTTTTCTTTCAGTATGAAAGAATTAGCCATAGTAGACATATAGTAAGATTATTTTAATAGAAAATTTGAAAAAAGAAAGGGGAAAATGAATGAGTACTTTTATACTACTGTGTTCAACTAGCAGAATAGATTTGGAAACATTATGTTTTTTATAAGGACAATAGTTGACTGCAATTTACAAATAAATATGACCTTTATCAGAACAAGAGACGGTCTGTTTTTTTCCTGGTTTTATCAAGACAATAGTGCTTATTATAAGTAATTGAGTCATTGCTGAATATAATAAAGAAGTTCAAAATATTGGAAGGACTTATGCATTTATTCACATTCAGATGCATTCACCGAGGTGTATCAAAATTAGTGTGAATGAATATTAGGACAGTTTGTTTGCTATTGTCTATTTGGAAAATATTCAGTGGATAAAAATTGCTCTTTTGAAGTCAACTACTAACAGTTAAAGAACTACTATGATTTGTTAGGTCATAGTATATAAGACCAAATCAAACATTCACTTATTGCTGATTCTAAAACTGTCTAGTTGAGTTTCCTGGGACCAGAGGGACTTTGAAAATAGAAATTATAAAGAGGAAATAAAACGGGTTTGAAGAATAGAATGTCTGTGCATACTGTTTATAAAACTGAGAAGATAAACAGTGTTATATTGAGTTTAGCACATGAAAAATGTTTCAGGAGAAGCATAATAATTTTTGGAGGGTAAAAGCCATTCTGTAAAATAGCCACTTATTGATAATGATTTTGTCAATTGTCTCTAAATTGCAATAAAGCCTGGTATTATTCAGGTTTATTGTTTCACCGAGCCATTTTTCACTTAAATGGGTAATTTAGCTATGAATCTGTTTTTCCTTTTGTGTAGTTTCAGATGTTTATTTTTAAATGTAGTAGAACAACAATACATCAATAGCAAAGTATAACTTCAGGAGACTCATCTTTTAATCTAGATTTATGGAAGACTATTTGTGGTACTTAGTGTTCTTTAACATTGTAGCTCAAAATATTTGTGGGGGCACTGACCAGAGGACATTAGCTTGATTTTGAAATCCTTAATTTTCAAGCACATTGATAATTTTATTGTACATAACCTCTTATAGTTCAGGTCATTTTTTGCTGATGCCACATTCAAGAAAATTGAATATCTAAAATGAACAGTAGAAGAACATGCTATATTTTTCCTCTGCTAAGAAATATTAACAATGAAATGTCTTTCCTTATAAAAACTCTCATTAATTTTTTAAACTAAATGTTTTGGTTTATGATACAAAACTTGATTTTCTTTTTCATTAAAAATAAATCTATATATTCCAGTTAAATAAATTCTAGGATTTTGAATTAGATTAAGTTTGCTGACTATAAATGCAATTAAATGAAAGTTACAAGATATTTTCTGTAATGTCAAGAACATACCTTCAGTCTGAAGAGAGTAAGCAGAGAGAGCTTCTCAAAGCTTCCTTGTTAAGCAATAGTAAAGAATTAGATTATTTTTCTATAATGAGGTACATGTAACATAATTCAAAAGGTGAATTCTACAGTGATGATAAAGAAATAAAAATATTGGGAGGTGCCTGTAGCTCAAAGGAGTAGGGCACTGGCCCATATACTGGAGGTGGCAGGTTCAAATCCGGCCCTGGCCAAAAACTGCAAAAAGTAAAAATACTGACATTTTCAAAAATGTTTAAGTGTATCTATTTGGTTTTCTTTCACTGGGCCTTACCTTTCACAGGGACATACTTTGTCACTGGTACACTCTCAATATTACAGTACAAAATATTGACCCACAGACTTCCAAAGAGGATTAACTTGAAATGAGCCAATAATGCTTAGAAACTTACATTCTAAACAGTGGACTAGTATAGGGAGTTTTATGAAGAATAAACAAACGGCAATGGACAAAATTTGAGACAAGCCCAATGGCTACAGCTCTTCCTTCACACCTCACTTGGTGTTGAGAGTCCATGCTTTTCTCACTCCCTGAAAATGTGTATGGGAGATACTTCTCCTCCTTGGGAAGTTCAATGAGAACCATGGTGGGACTTACAGGGAAGGAGGAAAACAAATAAGCCAATCAAAGCACCAGACTGCTTAGCATGTGACTTAAGGGGACATATTAGATAAGACAAAATGTTATTCAAATGTGTTCTCAATTTTCCAGCCATTCTCCAGTAAAAGGGCGTTTGGATTGTACTCAGTCAGCTGCTGCTTTTTCTGAGACTAACGATTCTCCAAATCTTCATCTCTTCCCCCTTCCCCTGAAGCACTTGAGAGGAACACAACATTCCCAGATGTAACTTCTGTCTAGATTTAACCTCATAAATTCATCGCTTCTCAGAGGCGTCTTATATGACAGACACCAGTCATATGCCTTTCAGAGAGGCCAAAGCATCATCAAAGCTGCCTTACAATCCAGACCAGGGGTCCTCAAACTACAGCCCCCAGGCCACATGTGGCCCGCTGAGGACATTTATCTGGCCAGCTGGGTGTTTTTGCCACTGCTGCCTATCCTACTTAGCAGCTGACTCATCCTGGGCCACAGTGCGCATGTGTGGAATGTGGGCTGCACTCTCCAACTCCCCTCCTTCTCTCTGTCTCTCAACTCCTCCTCTCAGTCTTGGGTGAGACTGAGACATGTGATTGGACAAGTCACGAGCTTGCTTGTGCAGAGGCTGCTGCTGCCTGAGGACTGAGGTAAGAACAAGTTAGGATTCATTTTTTTGAAGTTAGGAGGTCAATTTGTTTTTTTTTTAATTTTGCAGTTAGTAGTGCCTTTTTTTGCAGTTGGGGGAGCCTGTTTTTTCTGAAGTTAGAAGGTCTTTTTTTTGGAGATAGGGGCGCTTTTTTTTTCATTTTAAGTATTGTATTTGTATTTGTTCCCATTTTTTTTTTTTTTTGCAGTTTTTGGCCAGGGCTGGGTTTGAACCTACCACCTCTGGTATATGGGGCTGGTGCCCTACTCCTTTGAGTCACAGGCACCACCCCAGTTTTGTTTTTTTACTTCAAAATAAGGTATGTGCAGTGTGCATAGGAATTTGTTCATAATTTTTTTTTAAACTATATTCCGGCCCTCAAATGGTCTGAGGGATAGTGAACTGACACTCTGTTTAAAAGTTTGAGGACCCCTGATCCAGACCATGTCATCAGGTTTGGAGATTATGTCAAGTTAGGAGGCAAAGTCACAAGGAGAAATAAAGGGAGAATTTATCTCGAATTGTACCTGGCCTTCGTATATGCTCCAGAAATCTAGTGTGACTTACCAACTATTTGGGAATTTTAGATTCTAATTATTTCTTTTTATTGAAGCATGACTAATGTATTTCATAAATATCTTTGTGGTGTTTTTAACAAGATTAAGTCATATGCATACCTAAGCGTGCACACATATTTTAAACTCTAATCAAAGAGAGAGGCATATTTTCATTTTGTGCTCTACACAAGGTGAAGCTACTCTCTTTGGATTGATTGTGCTATCAGGAAAAGTCAAACAAAGATTATTACATTATTTCCAATTTAAGCTTTTTCTTCATTTTCCAATAATTGCATTTCAGAAGCCTCAAAGATATACCCTCAAATTTTAAGAACCTTAGGGAAATTAGCCAGTTTTGTACTAATAAATTAATGACAACATTGAAATAACCTTTCTTCAAGTTAATATAAGAGGCTGCAGCAATGTTCTACTTTCTTAGGGATAATACAAGTTTATAGCTGACCTAAAATAAAATCGCCACATTTTTCTTTCAGAAAAGGAATGCGGGTTTAAATTCAATGAATGATATTGTATTTGGTAATCAATGAAAGCAACGGTGGTGGTGTGCTGTTTACATGCTTAATTATTTGTCAAATTGCTTGCCCATGAGCCCAGATATTGTGAGTTCCTCTTTAGTAAATAACCAGGAGTTTGAGCTGTGTAATATTACCAAATATAATACAATGATTTAAACTCTCCTACAGAAAACTATAGTATCAGTTTCAATTCCCTACAAAAGTGATTTTTTTAATTTTCTTAGGGTTATAATTTTATTTTCTTGCTTGATTTTTTATTATTTCATTAAATAAAGATGTGCTTTATTGCAACCCATTGTACTTCATAGGATCTCTAGCCGATGTCATGAAATAGCCAGGAACTCTTTCCTCGAGTTTCTGTTTTACTTATTTCTATTTATTTGCTAATAGAGAAGACTAACACAGTGTGAATAAAATAAACAGGACACAGTCATTTGGAATAACATGCCTGTTTGATGCCAAAAATGATAAAAAAAAGAGGAAATGATCAGAAATGCAAGTTTATATGGTTTTATATTCATTTACATCATCATTGACATGCATTTGGTACAGAACTGGCAATCAATAAATATTCACGAAATGAATAGATAATATTGGGCAAGAAAAAATTTAATCTGAAGTTAGAGGGAAGTAGTATTCTTTTTCCTAAAAAGTATGTGAAGTATCAGGTGACATAAAATATGGTCCATAGAGGAATAAAAATATGGGACCAGTCTTCAGGAAGTTTATACTCTAATCAAAGTCATACACTCTATAGTCACTTGTGGGTTGACAGCCTCCTTTTCTCGGGTGGGGTGTGGCCCTCATGGAGCTCTCTGGTGGCCTAGTCCATGCTCTGGCTCTCTGTCAGAATGGAAGTCACAAATTCAGGGGTTACCAGGGCTGCTCTGCCTTCAAAGTTGCACCAGACATTGGTCCTGCCCTTTGAAACTGAGGTGGAGGCAGCCCTGCCCTCTTCCCCTTCTGCCTCCAGAAGATGCTTTTTGGGTCCACTGGGGGAATGGCAGTCCTGATGATCTCAGAATAACTTTGGTGGTTCTTACTCCCTTGTCTTGAAGTACAGCACAGGTTTATAGCTGAGTAGCTCTATGGTCCTATAATGTTAAAGCACTCTGACAGTGTTTTTTCATTTTGCCCCATTTTCTTTGTTTCTTTTTGCCTGAGCTGGCAGAGTTTCTGCTGGTATGATCTCATCCTTGCTCCTGGTTTTTGTCTATGGTTGACTAAGTCTGTGCTTCACATCCTCAGTGTTCACTTCTATAGATGCAATGTCATTTTTCATAAGAACATACTGAAAAGTTTCCAATCTTTATGTTCAGATTCCCCCTTTTTGCTTAGCAATTCTGTCTTCAATTCATTCCCTTTTCTCACATTTTACAGAAAGAACCAAGCCACTCCTTCAACACTTGGCCTAGAAGTCTTTCCAGTTTGTTATCCAGTTCCATTGCTTACCAGTCTCAGCTTTCTCAAAAGAAAAACCCAATTCAGCCAAGTTCTTTGCCACTTTATAGCAAGGATTGCATTTACTTTAGTTTCTAACAGAATCTTCCTAATTTCCAGATGGGGAAACAAACAGAATGGCCTTTACTGTCCATATTTCTACCAACAGTCTATTTATAGTTACTTGGGTCTTCTCTAGGAAGACAGACATTGCCTCTAGTTATCCTCTTCTCTTGCTGAGCTCTTAGGAGAGCCTTCAAAAGTGTATTCACAGCAATCGAGGCTGCTTCTAGCCTGAACCTCAAAAATCTCAGCTTCACCCCACTACCCAGTTAGATAACCCCTTCTATGTTTCTTTACATTTGTTGTAGCAGCACACACCTTTCTCTGCACCAATCTCTGTGTTAGCTCAGGCTACTAAAACAAAATATCACAAACTGAGTAGCGTATCAATAACTGAAATATATTTCTTATAGTTCTCATAGTTTTGGGAATTTCTTTTCTGGAATCACTATCAGAGCTGTCATTGTACAAGATCTGACCATTAAATTGGCAAACTCATTCTAGGAAAAGTGCTCTGAAATGCACTAGGCACTGGTATCACTGCATCCCTTGAATGTGACCCTGGTGGAATTTAGCAATGAGATACATAGCACTGTTCCTAGGATGAGTTCATGAACTTAATTATCTGATTTTGTATGTAATAAAATATCTTCTCTTTCATTTTGGCTCATTTCTCTCTTTACTTCAGATATTCTGAATAAACACAGCATCTCCATTTTAATGTAATTGGATTTATCAATCCCTTTTCTATGGGTAGCGTTTTTTTTCTAGTTTGCTTAATAAATTTCTTTTTATCCCAAGATCAGAAAGTTAATCATCTCCATTTTTTTAAACTGTTATAATTTTAATTTAGATAGTTAACTCAATGTATTTTTGTTATTGTTTTCTGGTGTGATGCTTAGGTACTTATTTTTTGCCTCTGTCAATAACATTTTTATATACGTACATATATCTGTATAGATGATTGTTTCTAAGAGTAGTATCTTTTGTATCAATCAAATTGTCTAGCTTTGCATTAACATATTACCTAATGTAGATTTTAAAAAATAGTCAATATTTTATTTGAATGTCAATGCTCTTCCTACTGTCATAGTAGCAATGTAAATACTTGTATAAATTCTAAGTGTTTGTACTGTAGTTAGGGCAACATAATTTTAAACTTTTACATGTCTGTATTCTAATACCAACTAAATCATTCTGCCCCTAATTATTTAATTCTATAAAATAACATCATAGTACATATTCTGCCTAAAACCTGTTTTACTTATTTAAATAATTCAATAATTTTCAAAGTATTCTTCCATATAATTCTTTACTTCACCTTTACAATAGTTCAGTAACATAACTATAGTAGATTAACATTTTATTTTTATAATAAGTGAGGAAATTAAATAATAGCATATTTTAATTGTTCAATGTCATACCAGTGGCGATGTGAGTTGAGAATCCAGGCATATTTGCTTCTAATTTATTTTCTCCATTGTCTCATATGCATATGCTTTTGCTAAATAATTCTCACTATTGTTGGATGGAGGGGTTTGAGGTCACCAGATGAGGGGGTCTGGGAGCAAGGAATGAAGAGACTTGACTCAAAGTCTTTATTGGGGGACTGAGGAACTCTGGGAGGAGCCTTTCTGAGCTAATCTCAGGTCTGTAATTATTATTATATAGCAGGAAAATGTAGTTTAAAGTTACCTATCAGACATCAGCACTAAAAAGGGGGAACATGGAAAGCGTCAGACAGAATGTCTCTCACTGGTTTTTGCAAAATCTCAGACCTTGAGCACAACCCCTGCCTCTATATCAAAACACCTTTGGAATCTAGGGAATCTTTCCCATAACCATGAGGCCTGGTATTGCCACACCTCACACATACATTCTCTCTGGGAGGCCAGTTTCTGATCTGCCCCACGTAACAATGCACATGCTGTTCTTGTGATTCTTCAAGTCTCTCGAGCAGGAAGCGGGTCTTATGTGAAGGATCCGGGCTCAGTTTCCTCTACATTGTCAAGGGAGATGGTTATAATGACATTAAGCCACCAAATACACTATGAAAATAGAAGGCGCCATAGTTTTACCCTCATGTTCATTTCAGCAAGAAGCAAAGAATGATAATGTGCTAGCTATTTAGAAACAAGTCAAACTTCACATCCTAAAAGATTTTAGAGAAAGTTTGTTCATTTACTCAGTAGTTATTGTTAGATGTGGTGCTGAAGATAATGATGATCCTGATGATAACATGAACAGGGCTAAACCCCGGAGGGAATAAATGTTTCCGTTTATGATATAAAGATAAACAGCTTTTTAGGGATAACCAGGAACTCATTTTGTCACAATTAGGAAATAGTTTTGGACACACGTAAGTGGTAATGAACAGCAGAGATTATAGAGCTGATATGTAGAAAGAGGTTTTAAGACAAGATTTATAACTGATCATCTTATCAAATGCTAGGAAAAGTCACTGAGAATATTATTTAAAATCAAATTGGTGTAGATAGCTCAAGAAAACATATAATGAGCTTAAAAAGGAGAGTCATGTGGGTAGAAGAGCTTATTTAACCAGATAAGAGGGATTAATGCAGAACTTCGAAACATTATTACTCTAAATATTGTCAAACTTTAGGCTCATATCCAACAAAAATATTCTCCTTTTTATTAACACTTTGAAAATGAATTTACTATTTTAAAACATTGTTTGTATTTCCCAACTCTCACTAAATTACAAATTGTAAAGAGCTTTATAATTTATTCCACTATGGCTTATAATGGATGGATTTGCTATATGGAGACATACATTAATTCTACTTTACAAATGATTCATTCCTTACCCTGATTAACAGAAGTATAACATATCTCTTAACTTCTTTTCTTTGTTCTTTTTGTCTATTTGTTTGTTTAAAACCTGGCTGCTGAAATGAAATAATTAGTTGATGAATACACACATAAAGCAAGTGAAAAGTCACAAGGACAGTAAATACGTAAGGTCTTCATTTGTTCTTTCACTCATTCTCACCTATTTGTGTATATCCGTGTGACAAATATTTTGTAGTGTACGTACTGTGTTGGTACTTAGATATGGCATCGAACAAAATATACACTGTCCTTAAGGAGGTGAATATGTTGTACAAGATAGATAATAAAGAACATTGAATTTCCAGTACCTTACATGATAATAAATACTAGGGAGAATACATAAACAAAGAGGGTGTATGCAGTGAAGGTTAGGTGTAGGTTAAATTCAAGAAAAGATGATCTGAGAAGGCTTAACACAGATGGAGACATTTGAGTAAAACCAATCAGTGAGGGATAGAATCATGAGGCTCAGGCATTTGAATGGAATGTGCTTGAAGTATGAAAGAGAATCACATCTTAATAGAATAGCATCTTACACATACAGTGAATAAATTTTGAATCATTAAAATATTGAGTCAAAATTATCAATGACTTCTCAGTAGCTTTTGGAACATTTTATGTGTTGCCGGTGAAATCACTACTGTGCCTGTTGAAATATATTGTTGGACATTGACATGAAATCAAAATTATCTTTGATAAAGACAGAAGAGAATAAATACCTGTATCTATTTGTGTTTATATACGTCCACTTATATCTGATTATCTGCTTACACTTATATATGTTCTATGGCCATTGTAAAAAATCTCCACAAACATATTTGCTTAAAACAGCAAATTTATTCCTCCACAGGTTTAGAGGCCAGAAATCTGACATCATTGCCCCTGGGCCACACTCCCTCTGCTGGATCTAGGAGAGTAACCTTTTCTTGACTTTTCTCGTTTCTGGTGGCTTCTGGTATTACTTGCCTTGTGGTCCCATCATCCCAAACTTTAATGCATCACAAATCTGTCTGTTTTCTCTTCACTTCATTTTCTCCTCTCTGTGTGGCCAAATCTTGCTCTGTCTACCTGTTACAAACATACATGAGGCTGCATTTAGGACATTCCCTGTTAACAAGTATAACTCCCTAGTTCAAGTTCCTTAAGTTAATCAGATCTGCAAAGACACTATTTTCATATCAGATAACTTTAACAGGTTCCAGACAATAAGGACTTAATATCTTAAATTTAGAAATTTTCAGCCTACTGTTATAGATATTATATATATATGTATATATATATATCAACTATGTATAATATATGACATATATAATATTTGTATATAATATATGACATGCATGGTATTTACATAATATTTATGTCATATATACTACTTACATAATATATATGACATATACAATGCATGTAACATATATAATACTATTTCTATGAAGATTCTAGAGGAAAAAAGGGGCCATTTGCTCTTACTTCTGCCTCTTTGCCTGTGCAAGGGAGACAAATGCATCAATATACTGAAGAAGTTGTTGAGTTATTATGGTCAGTTTTCTTTTAATTTTAATTTTAAACAATGATGGTGTATCTTAAATGATTTTTTTTGGGGGGGGTTTCTTTCTCTTAAAAAAAACTTGCAAAGTAAAATGAGGAGAGAGATTCTTCACCAGTCCTCAGAGCCAAAGTCCTAGTATTGTATGTCATAAATGGGAAAATATTTTGAGTTTACTGTTTAGTAGTCAACATGATGGAGAGTATGCATTGTACATAGTTGTTGGCCAACAGGGCCTTTATAATACTGAGAGCTTTTCATACTTTTTCATATATATGAAATAGATTATTAAGAACTCTCAAGTAATTCATGCAGAAGGAAATATATTTTGAATGACATAAATAGTAAGACAGAACACATTTGCTAAATAAATTAGGATGACCATTGGATACTTTTGGAGTCAAAATATGTTATAAAATGTAATTGAGAAATTATGAATAACAATAGAAATTGAATTATAGTACCTACATAACATTATAATCTTAATCTTATAGACTTCTTTAATATACAAATATTTACAACATTCAACAAAATAAATTTTAAGAGTCATTTAATAGTTACTTAATTTCATGTATGTCATACTTATTTTTATATTAAGAGGTTTTGTGTGGGAATATTTTGGGACTTAGGACATTGAATGAAAATCAGAATATCTATTTTGTTACCTTAACATTTCACCTCACAAATAGGAAAAACTACAAAATCATGTAAAACAACACAGAATTCATAAAACATCATCCCAGACAGGTCCTATAATTGTATATGGAATGTGAACCAAAGAGAAAATTGAGGTGCTCAAAATATGTATTATGCTCACTAATCAAATTTCAAAATAACAGACTTAACAGGAATGCTCTAAAAAGACAATCCTTTTTAGTTTTGAATTTATGGAGGTGAAAAATGTAACAAAAGCTTGTTGACATGATTTTTATAAGCCACCAGCCGTTTATATTCATCGAAGACAAAGGATTTCTAGTGGTTTGCAGGTTATGAATCATTTCTAAAATTTCTTTTGAAAAGAATGCTACTGGAATAACATTTTTTAATGAATTAAAATATTTGGCTTTTCACAAAAAGGTGAGCGATATTCTTATATGTAATATTTGAAAATGAGAGTATATTTAGTATTGCAAAGATCTATATAGTGACCATGAAGGAAATTAACCACCTGCAAAGAAGAAAAATAATTGTTATACACTGTATGTTCAAACTTTTAAAATGTGGTTGATCTAATTTTCAAATAAAATAGGATTAATATTTAACTTTAGGTATAACTTATCACTTATTTATGAATGATAGAAGTTCATTCATCACATTCTAAGTTGTGTGTGTTCAACAAACTATTAAAACATTCAAATCTATTCTCCTAATGATTCTATTCTATTAGTACATGAGCATATTTTAATATTACTAGAAATGGTGAGATGGACTGGAGTGCTGACTTTGTTTCCAAGTAATGATTTTTCAGAAAATATCAAAACACCTCTCAACAATCTCCCACTTATCTAAAAAAATCAATCTCCCACTGACTTATTAAACAACATTTTCACTTCTAATTCTCTTCTTCAACCCTTTCATTCAGTTTTTCTTTCTACTAATTTCTGTCTTACAAGTTCAAAGGTCAACTTTTTTTTTTGTCTTGAGTTCTTTGAAATTTTGTCTTGTGTCAGCACCATCAACACAGTCAATAGTCCCAAATTGTTTCATTCAAACTTTCTTGCCCTTTCTATCCTTGTATAACTTTCATTGCTGCTACATTCTTCTCTGGGAGTCCCTTTTTTGTTTTTCTTTTTGATCATACTCTGTTCTCAAAAGCCTCTAGCTATTACAATCTTTCCTATTGATCTGATCCACTCCTATGAATTTAAATGCCAGTTAGGTCCAGGTAACATCTAGAATATCTCCCACCCTGATCTCTCTTCCTCCCCAACACCAGCAAACCCAAAGGTCCAATTGTCTATTTGACCTCACGATTAGGTTGCCAGTCTAATATACTAATGCCTCCCCAAAAGAATATTAGACTATAATACTATGCACATATTATAACGCAACACTTTCTAGCAATATAAAGTCATGTGTGGAGTAACTACAAGGTTACAGCCTAAGAATTGATTTCATCTTTATGCAAATGTCCCCAAGTGTCCTTACAGAAACTAAACAGTATAACCTACTACATATCCCAGGTATGTGAGTAGCCTGTTCCAAGGCTGCAGACATCTGCAGCATGCAACTATACTGAATATTGTAGGCCATTATAACACAGTGGTAGGTATTTGTGTAGCTGAAAATAGAAAGGGTACAATAAAGATGCTATATAAAAGACAAAATAAATGATATACCTTTATAGGTTGCCTGCTATGCGTGAATTTTGCAGGGTGGAAGTTGTTCTGGGTAAGTCAGTGAGTCGGGAGTCCATTGAAAGCCTGAGACTTTATTGTGTACCGTTGTAGACTTCACAGATACTGAAAACTTAGTCTATACTCATTTAAAAGAAAAATATTAGCTAACTGTAGCATTTTCACTTTATAACTGCAAATTATTTTTCACCTTTTGATGTTTTGGGAATAACACTTTGCTCAAAATACATACAAACTCTACAGCTATGCAAAATATTTTTATATCCTTAATCTACAAAGTTTTTCTATTTCTAAATTATTAGCATTTTTTCTTTTCTTTTCTTTTTTTTTTTTTTTTTTTACTTCTTAAACTTCTTTGTTAACAGCGGAGACACAGACAACACACACAATAGCCTAGGGTTCCACAGGGTCAGGAGAATCAATGCAGTGCCTGGCCCCTTTATATCTTGTCCCACTGCAAGGTCTTCTTGGGCCGTCACACACACGAATCTGTCATCTCCTATGACAACAAAGCCTTCTTCTGGAATATTCCCTGAAGAACCTGCCCGGGGCTACCTTACAGTTTACTTTTTAAAAAATAATTGACAAAGTATATTTTAAAATAATGAGAAAAACTATAGTGTGTTAAACACACAAAACAGTACAATTCTCATTTATTATCGAGTATTATGTAAGGTATATAATTTTACGTGCTACATACCTTTATAGGGTTGGTGGGGAAGTAGGCTTGTTTCCAAGGGCATCACCATCAGCATGGGAACAATGTGTTATGCTGTGACACTGCCAGCTGTAATGTCAGTAGGGGACCAGAATTTTCAGCTCCATTACAATCCTATGAGACCACTGTCTTATATGCAGACTGTCATTGACCAAAATACGGTTATAGAACAAGTGACTCTATCAGCAATTTCAATCAACCAGACCTTCAAAAGTATTCTAAATATATCCACTGTCCTCTATTGTTACTTTTTAATTCAATCTACTATCATCTTTCACTTGGAGCACTGAAATAGTTCACTATATAGTTTCCTTACTTTCAGACCATTCTTTTAAGCTAATGTGATCATTTTGTCATTTTAGAAAGTAAATGAAAGTGGCATTGGTTTGATTCCAAAAGCAGACCCTAGGAAAAAAAAAAAAGAAAAAAAAAAAAGGGCGAGAATATTTTGTTTGGAAGCAAAGTGATATATGGAATTGGAGTAGGAAATAAAAAAAATAAAGTAAAGGAAGGAAGACAGCCAATAAGGATGTGTAATCAAGCCATCCAGCCAGCTACCTCCCTGGATTATTAAAGCTTAATGCCCTGAAAGAAACTCTGGATAATGGCTCCTAAGAGTTATCCTACTGGAGAGGTGAAGGAGCTGGGGTATTTATATACAGAAGTTACCGCCTGAGGGCTGCCTCAGGAGTATGAATTTCCAGCACTTTTGCCTACTTATGTAAGGGCAAACCAGTGTTCCAAGGCTTCAGAGAAAGCCCCAGGCAAAGAGAGAATTCAGATGAAGAATATTTAAGTGGCCAGGTCCAATGGATATGAACAGGGCACATAAGCTATTATTTTTCTTTCTTGAAACCCTGAAAAAATTTATTTCATTCAGGAAATGATCCCAGTTCCTCACCATAGTTTAAAGGCCAGTTTGCTGGTCTTTTATAAGCCTATAAATCACCCAATGCAGGTTCTACTGAAGATGTTCTGCCCTTGCTCTTCTTTCAAACCCTTTTCTGGAATGTGCTTTCTTATCATTCAGCCTTAGGCTCCCAGAACACTTTATGAGGGAAGCATCTTCTACTCAGTCTCATCCCTAATCCCTTTTTATTCCATTTATTTGTGTTTAGTATTTATTACAATTTCAGTATACATATATAGGTAGATAGATAGATAGACACACACATACAATCTTAAATTTACTGTCTTTCTCATAAAAATGTAGGCTTCATGAAAGAAGATATTTAAGTCTAGTTCTACACTGTAATTTAGCATTTAAAACAATGCTTATTGATATAGTAAATACTCCAATAAATTACAGAATTGTTATTTTTGTTTAATTCACTGTATGACATATCATTTTTCAATTTTCTTTACTTTGAGGTTATTGTTTCCCTAGGACAAAGTATGGTTATTTGGGATTTGGGAACAGAACATGTAGATTCAAATAACAGGTCCATATTTATGAGCTATGGACCTTGGGAAAGTTGCTTGATCTCTCTTTTCTCTTTTTGCAGGATTTACTTCATTGTGTCATTGTATGAAATGTGTTATTTACATGTGTATACACACACGTATATACATATATGCACATACATACAACCAGGGTCTAATAATTAAGTTCGTGAACTCATACTAGAAAAAGTGCTATGTACCTCATTGCTGAATATCACTACGGTCACCTTTAAAGTATTCCCCTTGGGAAGATACATCCAACACCAGTGACTAGTGCACCATTCATAGCAATTTTGAAATTCCTTTTCTGGAATGACCATCAGAGCTGTGATCATATGACACACAAAAACACTCAACAGTAATGAAAGTCACTCAGGAAGATACTGCTGCACGTCAACACAACCACAGCTGTGAGACCCTGATATACCCAGGTTATGAAACCTTACCATGTTGTTTATACAGTGCTGCCAGTGTGAACACATCATGGCTAGTGTGTGAACATCATCATCAGACCTCAGACAATAGATCCTAGTGGTCATTCCAGAAAAATAGCTCCCAACTTCTTTGAAGCATGGACTAGGTACTGGCATGGGTGCCTGGCTTCCCAAGGGGATAACTTCAAAGGTGGCCATAGTGAGATTAAACAGTGAGATATGTAGTACTTTTTCTAGAATGAATTTGTGAATTTAATTGTTCTAACTTCATGCGTGATGATTAGGATAGTACCTGATAATACTATACAAGTGTTAACTATTATCTACTTCTTTTCAGTAGACATTATTAAAGGTCATGTCCAAATGTGTCTTTAAATTAAAAACTGAATTAACCCTTTCATGTTTTTCAGTGGAAAAAGTGCTTTATCATCTTTGGAACCAGAATGAGGGTTGTTCTATTAAATTATTTATCTTTTTGGAACATCCTTCTTAATTTTTAATGAGGATGACAATGCCTATCTCTTGGAGTTATCCTGAAGATTAAATAAGATGTATGTAAATATATGGTATGTGGAAGTTTTGACCAACAACATTGGGATCTTCTGCCTCTCTTTCACTGTCACATGTAGTATAATTTCCAAGATCACTTGAAATAATCAATGTCTTCCAAGTGCATCATGGTGGAAGGGGTTCTTTAAAATGTTAATAAGTCTTTCTGACAGAAAAAAAAATAAAAAGTAATACACAGGATTCTAATAAGTGTGGAAAGTGCTTTGGAAAGTTCTGATACATATTCATATTATAATCAAGTCTTATAGAAAATTTTTTAAAAAGGTTAACTTAAGTTATGGTAACCTTAACCAACATCAATTCACGATGGAACAATTTTTTTGTCATAGAAAAAAGACTAGAACTTTCTTCAAGATAACATCTGAAACCCTGTTTTGTTTGAATTCTATATTATATAACCTTTCCTTTTCTAATAGTTATGTGATTTTTTTGGGTCACTTTTAATTGCTTCATCACCAAATTTTCTGTGTTTTGGACATGATTCATTTCAGCTATGTTCTTTCGCATTTGCTGACACAGGCCTTCCATCCTAATTGCATTGTACCTTCATCCATCGTACAACTGAAGCCCTTTACAACAGCTCTGTATCTCTGCTTCCAAATAATACTGTCTTCTCATTTTAGAAGTTACATACACTAGAATATTCAGGGAATGTGTGTAATTCTATGCTGACATCCAAAGGGGGAAAAAAGAGGCTAATCACTTCTGAATCATTCCGTAGTGGCATAAAAGAGTTATGAATAAAATAAAAAGATTTCAAAATTTCAAAAATAAAAATGTCAAATGAACTAGAAATTGTTATTTTAGTTTTTCACAAAAATTATTTTTTTCTTGTTACCAGTAGTCAAGGGGCATGAGAGTCCTCCTACAGTATGTTATATTTAGATCTACTCAATCTGGTCATCAAATTATGCCAAATTTTGCAGTGGACCATTTTATATTAAAACATCATAATTAAACACGTCTTGCCATATACACAGATGAATTTTTCATACAAACACATTACAGAAAAATAGAAGGAATACTTTCATACAAGTAGAGATACTATAGTAAAAAAGCAAAACGCAATGGGATTTTAATTCACAAAGTAAATCTTAACATCAAGTACAAATTTCACTTTACAAAATCCATGTTTTACCTTTTTAAAAATATCTCCAGGGTTTCAATTTTGAGTAGTTTTTATAATCCTTGTACTCTGTACTAGTATGAATTTTCTCAGCCACTAGGAGAGGGTAAGAACCATTGAAATAACAACAATAAAAAGTCATTAATTCTGCTTTCCTGTCTCAAAGGACAATTTAGCATTTCTTTCTCCAAAGGCTGATTCATCCTAATTTTCACAATACCATCCTTTTGGATCTTCTTGAATCTCTTTCTCCATGAGTCATTTCTTTTCTTTCCTCCACTTATAACATCTTCTTTTTCACTGAGATCTTTTTAAAATCTCTACCAAAGTCATACTCATGAATTCCCATTTGATATTAGACTTTTCTCCCCTTAGGCTATGTAAAGAATCTAGCAATAACAGGATATATGTGTGTGTAGTTCATAAGAACATTATTAGTATTCTTTTGCTAATTCTGTGAAGTTGATATAATCATCAACCGTATTTTACAATGGAATTTCTGGGTTCCCATCAGTGTGAGGTTATGCACATTATGGGCCAGCCTTACGGGCCTCCAACCTGGGCAGGTGCATGGCGCCCTGTGCTCAGAAGGGCCTTGTGCTTAGTTTAATACTCTGTCATCACTACCGCAAAATTCTGATTTTTTTTCCAGGGGAAAAGATTTTATTGAGTTCTAGCTTATCAATTTTTCCGTTTATAAATTATGCTTCTGGTATCCTATCTAAAAAATTTGTTGCCAAACCCCAAATCCTAGATTTTCTATCTTATCTTCTTAGAGTTTTATACTTTTGTGTTTTACAGTTAGGTTCATGGTCCATTTTGAGTTAACTTTTATGAAGGGTGTAAGGCCTGTGTCTAGATTCATTTATTTGTGAGTGGATGTCTGGTCATTTCAGCAGTATTGGTTGAAAAAAAATGATTTTTTCTTTATTCCATAGCATTTGCTCATTTGTCTAAGGGAATTGACTATATTCACGTGGATCTATTTGGGGGTTTTCTATTTTATTCCAATGGCCTTTGTGTCTTTTCCTTCACTGATATAAAGCTGTCTAGATTACTATAGTTTTATGATAACTTTTAAAGTTGAATAGTCAGTCTTCCAACTTTGTTCTACTCTTTCAATATTGTGTTGGTTAGTCTGGGGCTTTTGCCTCTCTATCTAAACGTTAGAATTCTCAATATTTTTATCTTTCATCCTGTGTTTTGTGAGTGAATTCTGATGGAACAACACATGTGAGCTGGGGATACACTCTGTGCACCCCACTGACATTCTTCATTGCACCATTTGCATTTGGTGTGTTCAATGTCCCACCCAGATGTCAGAATTCTGGTGGATTTATCAAGGATGGGAGCTCAGTAAGACACAAAATGGGAACAAATGAGATGTTTATATTCATGACTAACTGGAGAAAGTCAGCTGCAAGAAGATATACTTTGCACTCAAACAAAATTTTGCTTCAGATGCAGGAAAAAACAATGGTATTCTAAGAACCACGCTTCACCATTTAACTCTATCATGTCCATTTTCACTCATATTACTTCCTGTGCTAGCCAGACACTCATGTTGACATTGATGACAGAAAAAACGGAAAAGACAGAGAAAAGTTCCTTTGACTTTCAGTCCTTTCCTATACAACCCTAAACCACAAGGAGAGGTATTTGATAGGAAATGCATGTGTTGATAAGTAAAATAAAAATAATTGAGGGGTTTTCAATGTGGCATTTCCGTTATTGTGATCAGAATGTAATACATATACATGTATGAGCCACAATATAAATCATATAATTTTGGCGATTCTGCATATGAGTTTAGTGCTTTTGTATTTGTGTTTAAAACTGGCATTTCACATAGAATGCAAGTTAATGATCATGCTAATAATTTAATTTTTAAATTTTTCTTTATTTAGGATGAATTATAATAAATAAGAAATGAGCATAATTAATTCCTTAGAATGTTTGTGTACATTATTGAAATTTATTTATATAAATTTATTTTTGATTTCTATTTCATTAAATAAAATGTTAAGCATAATACCAATATTATAAGATTACTGAGAATAATCTTCTTTAGGTTTATTTTAATCTTATTTTTAATATTAGATTTTATGTTTACATAGAGTCAAATTATTATATTTATAAACATGCACTTGAAATTATTTCTCTCTGGTTATGCCACCGACTCTATACATAGTTAATTATAAGTTTAAATCAATTTTCTATTGCTTTCAAAATAATTATTTTTATACTTACTTTATGAATGTTTGAAATATGGCTAAATTTAAATTTATAAAATAAGGCATATTCTAAGAAGTCTATTTTTACCTGTATATATAACCTAAGAAAATAATATTTATATATGCAGCATACATTTGAGCAGATTAAAGAGCAAAGCTTCAAAAGTACTATCCATTTTTCTGCAGTTCATAACAGTGTGTCTTCAGGACAGTCTCCTAGAAATGGGATTCCTCAGCTAAAGTATAGAAAAACACGTAATTTCTCTAAGCATCGTCCAATTTCCCTTCCTCAAAGCTGTGCCATTTGGCTTCCCACTAGCAAAACATGACGGCGACTTTTCCTCCATTGTGTGGACAATAGATAATCAAACTACTAAGCCATGTGTTTACCCAAGAAAATTGGGCAAAAGACATGAACATACAATTTTCAAAACAGAAAAATTAAATAGAGAAATACAGTTTTTAGTAGTTGATCAACATAAAAATAGAAAATTGTACAACAACTACAAAATAGCACCTTTATATATTTATTGTATCAGCATAATTATAACTTCTCACCATAACAAGTATGGCAAAGTCATGGAGCCACAAGACCTGGCCTTGTACGTGTAGATCTGTTTCACGTGTTTCCGTAACTACTGTCCTACTTAGTAAAGTGAAGGTGCCTTTAGCTTTAGAGTTTGCTTTTCTTTTCCAGACATATATTCTAGAGAAACCTTCTTGCTTGTGTATAAGGAAACATTGATATGAAGATTTATTACACCATTGTCTATAATAGCAAGAATCCATGAATAGTTTAAATGTTCATTTACTAGAGATTAAATAATTACACCTGCATAGGATTAAATATCATATTACAACATAATGAATAAGGTAGAGTTCTAAGAAGCAAATTGATCAATTATAAAATGCTAATTTTGTTCAAAAATAAAAAGAAAGAAAATTGCAGGTCCACACTTAATATACTTATTTTACATAAGGTTTGAAAATATGGAAATAACATTAAATGTATAGATTCTTTTTTAAAATATATAGGTTATAATGGTAAAATATATTTTTATGCATATGACTATATATAGAAAATACATAAAATACATTCCTGAAGACATTTGAGTATAGGAAGTATATAAAATATAAACTCTTCATATTTTATATGTCGAATTGGAAAGGTATACATAGCAAATATTTAAAAATGTAGTATTATTATCAGCATATTTAGTCTAGATATTGGGAAGGAAGAATATATTTGAAGAGATGATACTGTTTTTAAAATCTCTAACTTGTGTCAAAATATGATATCTCAACCTGAGAGATAGACATATTACTGTCTGCTATACTATTCTTTATACCTCTCTAATAGTTTTAAATATTTCTCAATTACATAAATGAATCTATGCCATGCATATATGTAATTATGTTAGTCTCAAGGCCAAGATCTTATATCACTCGGGGAAATCAGGAAAATAAAATTTTTTAAAGTTTGAAAAATAACTTCTTTTTTACAACATAGCAAGGCATTGAACCACCAGAATTCAACTAAACTGAATCCTCAACTACTGAAGAGTTATTTGGTGTCTTAAATTTTAGAAGATTGTCATAAAATAAAGCAAAAAAAAAGTGTATGTATGTGAGATGGAAATTTTAAGCTTCTCAGCTCAATTTTAGAGTGAGTCAAATTTGTGTTAATTTTTACATCCACCTCTCCAGGACAATATAATATTGAGAATTTAGTTTCAGAATGAGATATCTCCAGACTCTATGAGATCCTCAATTATCAGAGATTCAATTGTCCTCACCTGTTTGTTTTGCTTACTAAAATAGTAAATGAAATAATGCATTTGAGCAAGAAAAGAATTTTGACAATATTTTAAAGGACTAAAATTTATTTCTAAAATATAATTCTTAGAAAATGCAATTAGCCAGAACAAATTCTGGTTAATCAGAGTGTTACTATAACAATGTTAAACTTCATTATGTTTAAATTTATTTTTTCATGAAACAAACCATCAGAAGTTTTAATACAGTCATCTTCTTAAATGTAGACCATGGAACTGAGGTAGTTTTTTTGTTGTTGTCGTTTTGTTTTGTTTTTACAGAATTGGAGTTGAATGATACCAGTCAACATGTAGGTAAGGTACTTAATTCTATAACACAACAAGAGCTTCAGAGAAAGGGACAGACCCGTGCAAATTAGAAATACTATGGGAAAATGTACATAGGAATGTTAAATTCTCAAGATTAAAAGGACCTTTCAAAGCTCAATTTATTTTGAATGCTGGCTATGTTACGCGTAAGATCTTAGGTTGGTATGTCGTTAGCTTGTATGAACTATAGCTATGTAGCTATCTTTACTCCTTTAAAGATCTCAGGTCTGACATCTTGGGGCAAATTCCACCATCCTTCAATTCAGTGTCCACATTTTCCAGATTTCACACTATTGACTTTCCAATTGCATTACAATCTGGAACATATTTCAAAAGCTATTTCTTAATTACTGTCAATCAGAATAAAATTTATTTCATATCATCATATGAAGAGGTTCTTTTGATAAAGAATACAATATTTGCTTTCCGTCAAATTTTTGCCATGTTTTATTTTCTCATTAAAAATATAAAAAGAGGATAAGAAAAAATATTTCATGTCATTGGAAAGGCATTTCCCCATTCATTCATGATTTATTGAGCAGCTACTATATACCAGGGACTACAGATGTTATACCTTATTTTCTTAAGTCTGAGAAAAATACATGAGCTTAACAGTAAGTATTCTTTGAGAACAAATTGCAAATGTTTAACTGATGCTACAAATTATTTGTTAAAAGTCCTGGCTAATGGATAAGAGGTACTTTCTACCAAGAAAAAATTTTAAGAAAAAAGGAAAAAGAACCCCAAGAAATTCATATGCCTTTTTTCTTCCACTCCCATGCCTTTTTTTATTGCCCTTCTCTTACGAAAGGCAATTAAAAAAGGCATGGGAGTGGAAGAAAAAAGGCATATGAATTTCTTGGGGTTCTTTTTCCTTTTTTCTTAAAATTTTAAGTAATAAAGAAATTGCCTGGCAAATACAAATAAACAGTAATACCAAATATCTGGTAAATATTACAGCAACAGGGATAACTGAATATGTTTTTCAGAAAGAATGAGAGAAGTAATGAAAAAGCATAATTCTTAATGATTTATAGTAAAATTTTAAAAAATTCTGCTAGAGAAATACTCATTTATTCACTGAATTATTTATCCTTTCACGCAACTGGCAGGTATTTATGTGCTAATCTACCTGACATTTATATGCACTAGGAAAGAAAAAAATGAAAAAAATGTACTTTTGGCCTTCAAGTTGACATACCTATGATGGAAGACACACGTATACATAATGGACTGGTAAATTTGCTAAATAAAGGCTTTGATAAACTTATAAACAAAATATACTGGTGGGGAAATCATAATGTATAGTGAAGGGCTGGAGATTTTGGCATAGCTTTGCAAAATGTACGTTAAGTTGGGATCGATAAAATGAATATCCATATATTAGGCAATAAGTGGTTAAGGATATTCCAGGCCTAGGAAAAAGTATAAGAAAAGTGTAGATATAAAGCAGTTTTATCCATTTGAAAACTGTACCTTACTTTAATCTCTTTGGAGTCCAGGATGGTTGATGAGTATTATGAATGTATTTAGTTTTCACCTGTTTACTTCCCACCCCCTGGTTTTCTTATTAATATTAGTGAAAACAGTAAGTAATAACATTCATATCAATTGTTAACTGCTTTTATGACTATGCTGAATACTTATAGTGTATTAAATCATTTGATCTGTGAAATAGCCTTATCATGTGGGAATTATTTACCTCAATGTATGGATGGTAGGTTGTGTTTAAATAACCTACTTGAAATGCAAGTCTCACACAGACAGATGGGAATCCAAGATCATCTAGCAATCAAAAAATCTTTCCTCTGTTGATATAAAATCCATAAGGTTCCTATGAACATCATCAATAGGAAGAGAATTAGATACGAGAAAACCAGGTCAGTATGTTTCTAAGGACAGTATCTAGAAAAAGTAAACTAAATCTAGATTTCATATGCCATATGGAATAGCAGGTATTTCTCCCTTTATTCTGTTTTCTAATTATAAAAGTTATACATACTAGTTGTAAAATTTCAAATAATGCGCTATACACATAACCTATATATATTTGTTTCTCTGAGAATGTACCCAAAGACATAACATATATTTCGTAAATATATGCTTGTCTTTGTGTGTACCTGTGGGTGGCTATAAACATGATACACCAAGGCCCCCTGCTAATGAATTATCATTTCATAAACAAGAGCTTAAAACATATGAGTATTCTCAGAGTTTTAATCTTAAATTCATGTGCACGTGCAGATATATGATAATTAGAAGCTGTTCGTCACATTCTTTAGAGCGATTTGAACAAAAGCAAGGTTTTAGCAACACGAAAACCATCTAGAAAGCACCGAAACTTAGATGGGCCTCTAAGAAAAATGATTTACTTGGATTCCTCAGCAGCTAGAAGTATCTGCTTAGCGTGTTAAAAATGCAGACCATGTCAGGCAGTAGAAAAATGACTTGTTATGTCAATGGATTTCAGAGCACTGGGTTGACAAGAGCAACGCAGATCTTAGAAACTCATTTGGTTTCTCTCCAGTGCAACACCATTAAATTTAATTACAAAGAGAAACTTATTTTTGTTATACAAATAATATCCCCACATAGCCTAATTTAAACTAATTGCCTACATAGTTTTCATTCCAAGGGGAAAACTAAACTAAAATAAGTGCTGACTTATTGAAAACGTCTTTAATTATATTATCACATTGAATTCCGCTTTGACCCTTCTTCAAAAGTTACTTTTAAAATAAAAATACGTTACTGCAAATTGCGGCATACCTGCAATTTGTAGAGCTTTCCTCCTGCCTGACCTACTTTACCAGTCATCTTCCTTCTCACATAGAAAATATCTTTTTGTGGGAAAAATCCCCAAGTATCTACAACAGGACATAAATTGTTATACTATTTTTCTTCATTGTTATCTCTTGTTATCTCGTTATTTGGCAGGAGGAGAAACACCCACCTATGTGTCTAGAGGTGACAGAATTACCAATGCCTGGCTTCGGTATTAAGGGATTTTTTGCATACAAGCTTGCTTGAGGACTAGACAGCGTCACGTGTACCTTCCATAGGAACCTGTGGAATAGCAACACCAAAGGGCTGGGCTCCTGATTTCTCTCTCAGCAGGGAAGGAATCAGATTTTTAATTGGATCCAGTGATGGCCTTACCAGAGCCATGTCACTATCTTTTACGGGGAGATAACTTTTAAAAGACCTAAGTTGTGCTGGCTGTAGGGTATCCCAATCCATCATTAACTCAATCTTGATGACTGGCGAGAAGAAGGGTTCCTGAGACATCAATAGAACTGAGAAAACAAAGGGGCTGCACAGACAGTTACAATGTCAGACTGTCCCTTGGCTTTGTTTTCAATGTCCTTTTAACTTAACCCAAATTTTCTCACTCTTGGTTCTGGTGCAAGAAATACAGCTCCCTCAAAAAGTAATTACTCAAAGACTTGCATAGAAAGGTAACATACTTTTGGCTCAGCACCAGTAGCACAGCGGTTACGGTGCCAGCCACTTACACCGAGGGTGGTGGGTTCAAACCCAGCCTGGGCCAGCTAAACAACTGTAACAAAAAAATAGCTGGGCGTTGTGACAGGCGCCTATAGTCCCAGCTAGCTGGGAGGCTGAGGCAAGAGAATTGCTTAAACCCCAAATTTAAGGTTGCTGTGGGCTGTGACATCTCAGCACTCTATGGAGGGTGACATGGTGAGACTCTGTCTCAAAAAAAAAGGTAACATAATTTTTATTTATGCAGTTCTACGATGGAAATATACAAAAGGCTGAGCATTTTAGGAGACTTTGGTATGAACTCAGGTAGTACCTTGGAAGTCATACCTGGCAATGTGCTTCTCACATTGCTATTAAGGAGTCAGATTACTTTTTAATGGTTGCTTCATTGAGTGAGATGCCATGAAGTTTAGAACTGCCAGAGACTGTGATTTCATAAACTTGCCTTTGTCGCCTGCTTTCTGTAAAAACACAATTTTTTACATAATAGGGAGAAGTTTCAAATATGAAGTGACAGCAAAGATTCTTAATCTCAGAAATAATGGCATTTTAGGTTGGACGGTTCTTTGCATAGAAGAGTTGTACAATATAGCTCGATGCCAGCCTAGATGCCAGTAGCACTCCCCTCCCCCAGTTGTACAACCAAAAAAAGAGTCTTCAGACATTGCCAAATGTTTCCCGGAGGGCAAATTTGTCCCTAGTTGATAACCTTAGAGACAGTTACAGATCTATAAAATCAACTACTTATTTTTTTCTGTCTGTTAAGCCACTTAGTTATAACATATAGAAAGACCAAGATAATCAGATCTTCAGCATGACCATCTCTTACCACATTCCTAACCTGTCTGTGGGCAAGAGAGAGCGATCATATTAAGCAGAGTGAATTTCTACTTGGTGGATTGTGTATAAGGAGAGAAAGAAACTGATTCACGAAAAGCCATCAGGAGAAGGCAACAGACATAATTCCATCTAAATAAATTTGTCTTCTTCCTGAATTTTATGAGCCAATTATAAAATTCTACAGCAAAGACATGTTTATGCCACATGGAAGCTGGGAGACATCACAGGTGTTTGGAGCGCTGCAGAGATCACATCACAAGACAAACTGTGGTTTCCAGAGGAAGGCACACAGTGGAAGAGCCACTTCCTTTCCACATTTGAAAAGTTAATTAAAAGCACTGTGAGAGGTGAATAGACTAGAAATAGAGGTATATTTTAGCAGCAACTCTAAGACACAAAAAAGCTATATATTTTATCAATATGCAATAATACTACCTCATTATCTTTTATGTTTAGAGAAGTAAATTTGAAAGATAAACACAGAAAATTTAAACCAAAAAAGTCAGTTGCTGGGAAATTTTAAGAAATATGAACTCTAAAGATATACCAGAGAACTAGGGTTATGTGCCATCTCCACCCTCAAGAGATAACTGGAATCTTTGGATTTCAAGGAGGCTTCTATCTTTTCTGCTGGAACATGGAAACAGGAAATGCACTGAAATCCCTTCTAATTCTGAATTATTATATTATGTTGTTTATTCTTTAATGAGGCAGGTACTTTTCTGCTTTCTATTATGTTTATGTGATAATTTCCCAAATGCAATAAAAAATAATATCTATCCAAAATTTTGTGGTTCTTGCATCATTGTCCAAAAATATAAAAGCCAATGATAAAACCAGCAGGTTCTTCTGCAAGCCAACACTTGCACTGGTCTTTTTTTCTCAATCTTTGTCAATAAGCACATGGAGATACTTTCCAAAGAAATGAACACAAAAAAATAGAATTTTTTTTTTTTGTATTTCAAAAAGCTTATAGTCTGCTCTGAAAATTAGACAAAGATGAATCTGTCATTCTTCCAGATTCTACTTTATAAGGAGAGTTGTAGTTGTTTTATTTTTATTTGTTTGTTTGGCCACCAGAACCAGGATTTTATTAATGATTTAATTTTTGATCAGAATATATTTGAGTACATGATCAAAATCTAATTTCACAGTATTCCCACGACTGAGACAGACATGTTGAGTTATTATGGACTCATAGAACCTCTTTATGAATTTGGCTTAATAAAAAATCACCCCAGGAATGGCAGACATTCATTGGGTTGTTATATTTCTAAATTTTAAATTTACAGAAAATTTGGTGGGGGAGTATCATCACATGGTGTTGACATTGCTCAGTTGTGATAACGACTATGAGTTTGGCTTTTGACTGTGGAAATTTCTGTTACAGAGAATAAGCATTCTTAAAATGCTGAAAAAGTAATGTTCACAAATTTGCTAATTGATATTATTATATTTCTCTGCAAAATGACATTGGCTGTTTATCTACAAAGCCCAGTCATCACAGAAAGCAGTGGAACTATGCTCCTTAATGTGACCACTGTCGACTCCAATGCTTGGATGAACTCAAAGCATGAAAAGGTACTCTGATAAACAGAAATGGTTGAATCATCGTCTTATTGCCAAGAGCATACAAACTATGATGTTGTTGTTTGTATAATGATGTTTTTCACTTTTGTTGTTGTAAATAATACTATTGTGCTGGGCTAGTGGCTCATGTCTGTAATCCTAGTACTCTTGGAGGCCAAGGCAGGTGGATTGCTTGAGCTCAGTATTTCAAGACCAGTCAGAGTCAGAGAAAGACCCCATTTCTAAAAATAGACAGGCATTGTGGCAGGCACCTTTAGTCTCAGCTAATTAGGAGGTTGAGTCAAGAGGATTGCTCGAGCCCAAAAGTTCGAGGTTATAGTGAACTATGCTGCCAAAATACACTCTCCCAGGTGACAAAGTGAGATCCTGTCTCTAAATAAATAAAGAAATAAACAATTAAATAATATTGCTTCATTTACAGAAGAAAAATGATGATGAATCATCAGCGCTTTTACATACTTTCAGGAAGGAGCCATGTCTCATTTAACTACTCTGTATAATGAACATTATGCCCCTAACGGTGATGAGAAAATTGTGGTTTAGAATGGCTGAGTAGCTCACCCAAAGATTCACAGCTGGTAAAACTAATAAGACAAACAGAAATTTCATAATCAAATTGTCCTTACTGCCAGCCATGTTGTGAACTATGATCTTCAAAAACAAAACAATTTAAGTAGTCTATGCATTGTGCTCATCACTTTTCTAAAGTAAACTTGGTCTTGCTCCTTTTATCCATCTTTGTGTGAAATAGAAAGCTGAAGTAAAAACATTCTTATTACCTGAGAAGTCAAGATAAGTGCCACAACTCCATTTAGAAAGCTTTTAGTGACATTGGTTGACCCAAGCAAGGATAACTTTTAAACCTGTGGGTATTTTAAGTGTTATGTGTAAATTGCCACCACCTTTTGAAGAATATCAAATAGTTATTGTTACAATGGATATTTTCTATAATAAATATTCTGCTAGAAGTCGTATTCCCAATTTTTAAGAAATAAACATAAAACAAATATTATGAGTAATGTACATTAGCCAGGGTAGGAGAAGACTAGCATGTATATAGTACCTGCCATGTATGGCTATCTCCTGCTACATTGTGCCGAGGACTGCTGCACATGGTTTCTTCTTTGGGTTGTTTAATAATTAAGAGAATATGTTTGGGATATTTAAAAGAATTTGAGTGAAAAATGTGGTTAAAAGCTGGGTGGTCTGAAAACAGATAAAATATGTTAAAAACACTGCTAGAGCTTTACAAACCATTGGCAGTAGGGTAGGAGATCTCCCTATAACTGAGCAGGGCAAAATATTTCTTCAGCCAGATGCATGAGTTGACCAGTGACAATCTCAAAAGCTAAGAGATAGCATTTCCCAGTAAGTACAAATCATGAAATTAACAATGCTAAGGACAGATGATTAAAAGTACTAGGATCTCTGTTGGTTGGGTTTTTATAATTCTTTTTATGCATTTGACCAGTCTAGAAAATTGGGGTTGTATGCAGAGTGAAAATGTTGCAGAATGGGACAAATTTTACAAATGTTTATAAGTATATGAGCACTTGGCCAGTAAAATTAATCTCCCCTAGCTGTCTTAAAGAAAGGAAAGGGATTATCCTTCTTATCTCCCTGGAGCACCCCTAATCTTATTTATAAAGGAGGAAAAGCTTACTTTTTATTGGCTTTTTCTAAGGCTATAATTTTTATTTCTCTCAGTCACATTCAGCTGTTACAGCCTTACCACATTCATTGCTACCTGCTCAAGAGGAAGCCAACATACCAAGAAGGCAGGAGTTAATGAAGAGAAAGAGTTTAACATTACAGACACCAGGCAAGTAGATGGGAGAAAGTTCTCAAACTCATCTTCCTGAGATTTTGGGGAAAAAGGTTTTTGTAAGGATAGTTTGGTAAACAAAGAGTTAAAGAGTTGCGTTGTCCCTAGTTGGCTGGCTTAGAGGCCAGTAGTAGGGTGGGAGGTCACAATACCGGTTGACCAGTGTGGTCACGGGTTCTTCAGTATGGGCCACTGGTCTGTGTGGATCATCCTTTCTACCAGAATGCACGACCTGGAAGGTATCTAAAAAACTAGCCTTTGGTTTCACAAGGTTAATGCTGTCTATGGCAGCAATGAAGAAAACTAAAAATCTTCATTACCATCAGCTATATGACTCCCCAATAGTCATTACACAAAGCAAGCTAGAGAACAGTGGGTGGTTATATATGTATTTCCTCTACCACAGTTCTGGCCTAGGCCTTTTGTTAATTTTATATGGAAATGGGTTTTTAACAAATTAGCAGTTACTGTCTTTCCTTTACTATGGCTATTTTCCCCTAGAAATGGAAGTCCTTGAAAGGGTTTGTCTATTCAGTCAGGTGCATCCACTTTTGAGCCAGGACATTCCCCACCAGCATAAGAATTAACTAATGGTTTTCAAGGAGTCCTGGTCACTAATGTGAAGACAATTAAACCAAAATGAAGTTCAAATTTGAAGAAGTCAGTTTTAGGACTAAGACGATATTTAAACAATGACAAAATGTTGTATTTGGACGAGAGAGTGTAAGAAATGATCTGACTCCCCTGTGCATTTTCAGTTCTTTTAAACAGGACAGTAAGAGGATTTGCTTCATGGGGTGGGGTCTGAGATAGAAGGTGAGGGGAAAACATGGGAGTTCAGAAGGAGAAGACGGCAGTGGCATGGAAGGGAGATATAGGGGCAGTGGAGAGTGAGTGTAAGGAGAGAAAAGGTTTCAGACTCCTTCTTGGGAGCAGGACCTGAGCCAGGGGATTTTCAAGATTTTGGAGGGGTTGATGTAGCTTGGAATTAGTTTCTTTCAAGGAGGCAATTATAAATTCTTTTATTAATATTAATTTTTTTTTTTAATTTTTAAGAAACAGGGTCTCACTCTGTTGTCTAGGCTGGAGGGCAGTGGTGCAATCATAGCTCACTGCAGCCTGAAACTTCTGGGCTCTAGAAATTCCCACTCTCATGTGTCTGGGAATCAGGGAGGGGGCTACCATGCCTGGCATATTTTAAAAAGCTTTTTTAGAGATGGTGTCTCACTGTGCTGCCAGAGTAGTCATAGACTCTTGGCCTCAAGTGATCCTCCTATCTCAGCCTCCCAAAGATCTGGGATTAACAGGTAAGAGAGATTCTTGATTGCATTTGGAGTTTTCAAAGTATCCATTAAAGAAAGCCTCCTACTGTCTTTGAGAGACCTGGATTCCTCTTTGTTCTTGTAAATGACTAGTTCAGAGATGTTAAAGAGGTCTCTTTTGTGTCCAATAAAGTCTTCATTCATCCTGGGTTAATTTTAGCCAGAGCAGAGGCTTAGACAGGTGTAGGAATTTTCTTCATAGTTTTTAAACATAAAGTCCACTGCTGTATGAGAAGGTGGCTAGCAATAAAACATTCCCTCAGAACACAAGTCTCACATAGCACTTCACCTATGAAGGTGACTCTTTGAGTGCACCCTACATGTGAACATCCCTGCAAAACCTGACACATGAGTTCACACCACAAAGCACAAGCATACCTACCAAAATGCAAACATACCCCACAAAGCATAATCACACCCCGCGGGGCTCACGGAGCCAAATGAACAGGCTCCCTGGAAGAAACAAAGTCCCTGAGAGCTCTCCCTAAAAATGGGATATCTTGGATCCAAAAGGGCTTGCCTAGTCCTCCCTGGGGCAGGAAGGAAACAACGGAACAGAAAGAAGTTTGTGGAGTTGCCTATGGTCTGGAAGGTATCAAGAAAAAGCTAGGTGCTTCAGGGATTTTTGGACAGTCTCAGCTCAGGTTATAGGAATTGTCTTAGCTCAGAGGTATGAACAGGATATTTCTTTGGACCTTCCATTTCTGGGAAAATAAGGACTGCCCTTCTCTCTCTCACAATGGCCACTAGGTTAGTTTCAATTCACAGTATAACATCTTCCATTTCTTCTTTTTACATCCAAATATTTTATCATATATATATATACACACATTTAAAAAAATTTATTCAGGTGGGTATTTAGGCTATTTCCATATCTTGACTGTTCTGAACATGTGAGTGCTAAGACCTCTTAAAGATCCTAACATCAATTCTTTTGGATAAATATCCAGAAGTAGAATTGCTGATTCATATAGTGGTTATATAGTGAATTTTTTGAGGAACTTCCATGTTGTTTTCCATAGTGGGTGCATCATTTTGCATTCCCATCCATAGGGTACTTCAGATTTTTTTTTTGTTTTTATGTGTGACAAGGAAGTATTCAGAATCTTTGAGCAGAGGAATGACATAATCAGTTTCTTGTTTAAAAGAATCTTTTGGCTCCTGGGTGGAAAACATATTGTAGAAGGGCAAGAAATTCTAGCAGGAAGATAGTGAATAGGATATTGCAAAAAGCCATGAAAGGGATGGCCATCATCTTTTGCCTCCATTCATGTTATTGACACTCTGAAATATGTTCTTACATACGTACTATAGCTGGAAGTGAGGATAGGAGAGGAAATTTAAGTTAAAAGCTAGTTCTTGTAATTGTCTTGTCATAATACCTAATGCTATTGTTTAAATGTCTACTTTGTGCCAAGCATTCAGCTAAACAGTTTTATGTTCAGAGTTATCTCATTAAAATCTGTAAGAAACTCCTTTAACCTAATTTACAGGACAGGAGTCAAAGTCAGAACTCAAATCCAGATCTATCCAACCAGGCACTGCCTCCTTACTTTTCTCTGCTCTTCAGATTTTAATGGTCTAACTTGTGTTGGGCCTAAATATTTGGTTCCTTTTAAGATCAATTCTTGTTTGTCTTAATAGATGCCTTAATCAGTCTCCACACTGTATTGTGATTGGTCAGAAACACTTCTAGATATCTGAGAAGCGTCTGCTCATTTTTTCCCACCTTATCTGGTCAGAGGTATTTAAATTGTTCATGAGTCTCAGGCACATGACCCCCTCTCATGGCACAGTAGACCCAGAGTTGGTGGCCACACCATCCTGGAACATCCTGGAACAAAATATAACATCATAAATCGACCATCAATCTTCATATGTAAAATGAAACTAACCAAGTAGTCATGGTGCATGAGAGAAAGGCAGTCACACCCTCTTGTTCCAGGAAAGGGCAGCTTCAGACAAATATCCTGTTTGTGTCTCTGAGCTTCTGTGGTTTCTGTGATTGGAGTTGAAACTCTGTGGCCAGGAAACTCCTCCCACCAGCCTGCTGACGGGGCACCACAAACACTTACAGTTTGGACTTGGAAATGACCCATTTGAAACTCAGTTGTTTTTTTGAAAAAAAAAAATGGGACTAAACAAATTTGAATTATTCATTTTGCACATATAGACCAATTGAGGAATGAGGCAGAAACTTTCCCTATTTAAGCCAAACCTGTTCTTTGTTTTCTAGAACACATTTGTTTTCAGTTTACACTTAAGCTTTGTCTCCCCAGTCTGTAGTAGGTCTTTTTTTGTTGTTGTTGTTAGTTTGTTTTAATAGAAAATAAAGCTCTTTTTTTTTTTTTTGTCTTAGACAAACTTCATGGTCTTTTATTAGCGATAATAAGTGAAATAAACCAGTTACAGAAGGAAAAACATTGCATTATTCCAATTACATGGGGAAACAAGGAATTGCTAATCAGTGGGTATAAAAATCTCTGTTACACAAACTAAAAAAGTTCTAGGGATTTTCTGTACAATATTGTGCTATACATAACAATAAAATACACTTAAAAATTAAGGGAGTAGATTGCATATGAAGTGTTCTTACTACAATAATTTTTTTAATTAATTAATTAACAGAAAAACCTTTTATAATAGCCTCCAGGGCTATTGTGACACACAGCTACAGTTAACTTAGGGCCTTGGCAAACACTTTTCTCTCAACGTAAAGAGTCTACCTCTAATAATCTGATGGCTACCTCTTCACATTCAAATTTTTCTTAAACACTGCTTTCTTAATGAGGCCCACTCTGGGTATCCTATGTACAATTGCAACATAATCTTCTACCAATCTCATGCCCTGATATTCCTAATATCCCAAGAAAACACTGTCCTTAATTGTTTTTTTCTATTAAACATAATCATCCTAAGCCATATAACCTCTAACATACCATATACTTTTATTTATTTTAGCTATTGTTAATGTCAACCTCCTGTGAGCCTAGGTCAACATAAGCAACTCTATGACCATGATGGATTAGGCAAAAAATAAAAGGTAATAGGTAGTTTGCTCAAGTAATAGCACATTATCTGAATAATATGTACAATGACATAGTATTTTTTACAAGGAAGTTTACCACCACTCTCTCATACAATGAATATTCATGTTCTTAGAGAAGGGTGCCTATGGCATTTTTGATTAATGCTTCTTACTCACTAGTGTTATGCCTTATTTTTCTTTGTTTATATTTAGAGAATCTAGCCCATTGCCTTGTACATTATATGCCTATTAAATTGGTATGCAAAATGGACAAATAAATATTCAACAAAGTCTTTTTTGTTGTTTATTTTTTGAGACAGAATCTCACTCAGTTACCCTGGGGTTGTGTGCCATGGCTTCATAGCTCACAGCAACCTCAAAGTCTTGGGCTCAAGTGATCCTCTTATTTCAGCTTCCCAAGTAGCTGGGAGTACAGGTGCATGCTTGTTTTACTACTGTTAATAGAGATCGAGTCTCAGTTTTGCTCAGTCTGTTCTGGAACTTCTGAGCTCAAGCAATCCACACCTTAGCCTCCCAGAGTGCTAGGATTACAGGTTGAGCCACTGCGCTTGGTCTCTACAGATTTTGAAAAGGTAAACACCTATTATTACAGTTCTATCCTTAAGGTCTTTGCTTTATGGAAACTTGCAATGTATACACATGAACATTACATAATAAAGTGGATGTAAATGATACACACATACACACATTAAAATAAATAAATGAACCGTATGTTGTGTATTACTATTGTATGAGTGAAAGGTAATTTGCCCTTTCCCCAAAGAGGTCCCTGAAAGAATAACTCACAATTAAGGCAGATTAATAGGAAAAAGGTATATTAACCACGTGCATGGGGAGAAATCACAAAATGATTAACCAATATCCCAATGAAGTTCAGATATTTCTATACCTATCATTTTATATGGGAGGGAAAATGTGGAGTACAATTAATTCTGTTGAGGAGTGACAAATGGTGTGAGAGAGGGCAAGCGGATAGGGGAGAAAGTTCCACTAGTATTTTTACAAATTGAATCAATCTTAGAAATAGGTATTGTGTTTAAAATAACTTTGGCCAGATCTGCTTGCATTCTTGATCTTCTTTCCTACAATATATTGAGACAATGGGAAGAGTAAAAGAAGTCAATTTCTCCCTTTGATCATTTCATTTATTCAGTCTAGTATTTGCAGATAGAGGGAAAGCCCCTTCTAATGCTTCCTGATCTTGAATGGCTTTTAATTCAAAATATTCTTTATACCAAGGAGACATATTTTGGGGTGAAATTTCCTGATGTCTTTCACTATAAGGAGTTTTTTTTTATTCATATAGCTAAATACAACCTCTTAGGAAATTCCAGTAACCATTCTAAATTCCCCCAAAGCATGCCTCACATAATAACCATATCTGACCCATTATGGGGGATGCAATATCATCCCATTGCAATGAGATTAAATCATTGTTAGGCAAAGATAATGGACACAGCACAGTCCTACAAAATCTTTGCCAAATAAACTGGATGCACTCCAAGTAACTGATGAAATAATACTGCCTCAGAAATGAGAACAATCTTTCAGTAGGCATAAGTTGAACCATTGGCTAATCACAGCCACTTAGACCTTGGTCCTGAATGCAATGACCCCAAATCTGAAAATTATGCTAATTATAACATCAATTATTATTTTTCCTAAGGACATAAGGCATTAGTTTGGTTCATTTAAAGACTATCACAAGCCAGAAAATATTTCTACCTTTGTATTTATATAAAATCTTTCTCCTCCCAAAGGAGCTAGTAGTGTTATTATTATCTAAAGAAAATTGATTTCCAAGTTCCACCAAGATATTTTTTTAACACTCGTTAAACTATTAAGTCTTAGCCTTTAAGTTCTACTTGTAAATAATGGATGCCTGTACTGATCCCATGGACTCAGGACAAACCCCATCTACATGGACCAAGATGCGACCCCAACGCCAGTACTTGTGGACACAGGCTTCACATCAATTCAGCCTCCTATGTGGAGCCAGTTGTCAGACTCAACCCAGGAGACGCTATTACCATTTGGATCCTGTAGACCAAATATCCAAACCTATACACATATACTCAGACTTGAGGCTCATCCCTCAAACCCAGATAATAAGCCAATTTACCTGAAGACTTCAGCACCAAGACTTCCCATGGACTCTACCAAATGGTCTGCCTAGAATTTCTAGATGGACTGTTTTGTGAAGTGCTTTTCTGGCTTAAGACAGTCTATAAAGACCACAGCAATCGCATACTTCTTCAAACATGCAGAAATCAATGAAAAGTCACAACTAAAGTGACTGAATAATTAGGAAATCATATCACCACCAAAATAACACAATAAAGCCCCACTTATAAACCCGAGGCCGAAGAGATCTACAATTTGCTTCAAAATGAATTCAAAATAATTTGCTTTAAGGAAAATGATGACTAAATAAAAATTAGAAAAAACAATAAATAGAATGAAAAATTTAACAAAGAGAAAGAAAACATAAAAAAGAGTACAGAAGAATTTTTAGAGAGAAGAACACAATGAATGAACCGAAAAATTCTATAAAAAGCTTCAATAACAGTTTCAATTAAGTAGAAAAAAGAGTCAGTTACCTCAAAGACAAGTCATTTGAAATTTCCCAGTCTGAGAATCAAAAAGATAAAAAAGAAGAAAGAAAGTAAAGAAAGCCTGTGAGATATAAGAGACATAATTAATCAAAACAACATTTGAATAATGAGATTCTAAGAAGGAGCAGAGTAAAAAGGTGGTGGTGGGGTTTATCAAAAGAAAAAAATGTCAGAAAACTTTTAAAATCTGGAGAGGAAAATGAGCACAGACATCCATGAAGCCCAAGAGCCCATATAGATTAAATATATAGACTTCACCAAAACACATTATTGTATTTTCAAAAGTCACATAATCAAATTATCAAAAGTCAAAGACAAATAGAAAATTTTGAAAGCAGAAAGAAAATTGACTCATCACATATAAGGGAATCACTAAAGCTATCAGCACATTTTTTAAAAAAGATCTTGCAAAGCAAGAAAAAGTAGGATAATATACACATATTCAAAGTATTGAAAGAAAATAACTCCCACCCAAGAATATTATAACTGCAAAGATATTATTCTGTGATGAAGATGAGATAAAGACAACATAGATGAACTGGTAAGGCATTATCTTAGAGAAATAAGAAAGGCGTGAAAAGGAATATACCACATGATATCAGTTATTAAAAAAAAAAGAGAGGGGCCAAGCACATGGCTCACACCTGTAATCCCAGGACTCTGGGAGGCCAAGGTGTGTGGATTGCTTAAACTCACAATTTTGAGACCAGCCTGAGCTAGAGCGAGACCCCTGTCTCTAAAAATAGCCAGGTGTTGTGGCAGGCGCCTGTAGTCCTAGCTACTTGGGAGGCAGAGGCAAGAAAATCTCTTGAATCCAAGACTCTGAGGTTGCTGTGAGCTAGGATGCCACAGCATTCTACCAGGGGCGAGAAAACAAGACTTTTTCTTGAAAACAAAACAAAAAGTAGAATACATGGAAACAGAGAGTAGCATATTTGTTCCAAGAAGCAGGGAGGTGTGGAAAATGGGAAGGTATTTCTCAAGGAGTACAAAGTTGAGGTTATATAGGGTGAATAAATCTAAAGATTTAATATACAAGATGATGATTACAGTTTATAACACACAGGAAATATACTAAGAGAGTATATTTCAGGTTCTTGAACCACGAGAAAAGGTGATTACACAAGGAGATGGCTGTGTTATTTTCTTGACTGTAGTAATCATTTCACTATGTATATGTATATTAAAAAATCATGTAAATCTTAAATATAGCAAAATTTAAAAAACTTTTTCAGACAAACAAAAGCTGTTGGAGGTCATTTTTACTAGTCCTAACTTACGAGAAATCCTAAAGGGAGTTCTTCAAGTTAAAATGAAAGAACATGAACTAATAACATGAAAACATATTAAGGTAAAGATAAGAATATAGTTATATTCAAAGTACCCTAATGCTGTAGTGGTAATGCATACATTACTTATATCTGTTTCATAAAAATTAAAGGATCAAAAATGTAAAAGGTAACTGTAACTACAGTGCTGGATACACTACATGTAAAAGACATAAAATGTTATAGAAAAATAATTTTTCAACTTTCTTTAGGTTTTGTACTTTTTATTGATAACTTTTTAGCCTTCTTTTATACTTCTCAAAATTAATTGGAAATGTTCCTCCCTACATTCTCAATTTACTGAAATCAAATATATACCTTTTCACTGAGGTAGACAAAACTTTCCAATCGCCTTCTAATTGCCATATGTAATGGTCTCCTGTTAGCTTTTCTAATATTAGAGTTTTCTTAAGTGTTTAAGACAGTTGGTCATTTTCTTTTTCTCTCTTTTTATAAAAATTACAACTTTTCTTATGTTTATGACATCAAGCTTTTCTCCTTTAATTTAGGGTTATTTTATTTATTTTAATTTTATTCTCTTTATCCATCACGCATTGTATTTTAGTTCCCAGTTTATATGTTGTGCATTCTTTTCTTCTCTGTGTAGTTGCCATTATTCCTATGACTTTAATTCCCATAATGAAATATTTTGATAATTTTCAAGTATGTATCACTAATTGTTGTCTTTGAGTTCAAGGTCTTTTCTGGTATGGTCACTATGTCTATATGCAGACACCTCACAGATAACTAAACTCAAGTGACCAAGACAAGTAATTTTCTCAACTCTATGTTTCATTAAAGCAAAAAAAAAAAAAAAAAGAAAGTGCTATCACCCACATTAGCCAGAAACGTTTTTTTTTGCTTTTAATTTCATTTTTTTATTAAATCATAATTGTGTACATTAATGCATTTATGGGGTGCTGATTTTATATACAAGTTGGAATGTTTACATCAAACTGGTTAACATTGCCTTCCCCTTAGTTAATTCTTTGCTGTGTTAAGACAATTGTACTCTACTCTTAATGTATTTTGTTTGATCAGTGTGCTCCTTTCCTATTTTTACTCCTCATATATATTCAAACAGGCCCCAAGGTCTGCATGTACTGCATCCTTTGGACCTTCCTCTCAAATTCCAATCTTCATTTTGTATATAATGCACTTTCTATATCCATTTTTAAAAATAGCAATTTTATCTCAAATACTCTCTGTAGCTCTAGTCTTATTCTCTTCACTCTACTCAGTAACTTCTAAAATAATCTCTCTAGAATAAAAATCTGATTTTGTGACACACCTGGGTAAAACTTTTTAATTGTTCTCTGGCATTGAGATCATGAACAAATTCTTCATTATGCCAACTTCTCAGTTCATTTTTTTTAAATTTGTATAGCTTATATATTATATAATATACATAACAATAGATCTATTAAGAGAGGATTTAGGAATAAGTTGGCAGAAGATAAACTATTAAATTAGGAAGATAAAGTGTTTTAAATTATTCGCAGTTCTAAATTTTTCTAGTAGAATAAGTATAATAAAAGCTGAGAATACACTTTTCAACTTTATAACAGGAAATCATTATGCATCCTTAGGATATGATGGTGATGAAAACCAGACAAGAGTATCCTCTAAGAACATAAAGTTTATAAGGAAGAAGAAAAAAAAAATCTCTATTTACATACACAATAAAAGAGAGGAAGAAAAAAAGAAGGAAAGAAGGAGGTACTATCTTCTTTTTAACAAGTAGTTCTCGTGAGAAATAAGTGATATCTCATTCTTGCAAGAATGGAACCAAACCATTCATGAGGTTTCTGTCCTCCCACTAGACCCCACCTAACCAGACAATAGCAAAGATACTCAAATTCTAAGACATAAAGATCCCCCTTCAGGGACTGTGGCATGTCCACACATATGGTATATCCTATGAACATTTTTGTATAACCAATGGGCAAATTATACCAAGAAGGTTTTGAATTATAATGCCCATAATTTGGAGCATTCCAGATGAACAAGATTGTTCATCTAAAAAGTGCACTTGAAACTCAGCTTTCCTTCATTAAGATGAAAAAATGAAATTTCTAATTTAATTGGTGTCCTGAAATCTCAAAGAATAAACAAAATTGAGATATGTATTAAAGGATTAATTGTGAAAAGGTAATGATACTTTATTTTGAGGTACCCATTCATTAGTGATTTTTTTTCCCTCCCAGGGATAGCAGTTGCTTTTCTGTTTGTCTCATTTTTAATTTGTACTGAGAACTTGGTTCAACTTTCTGCTTGTCAGGGGCATGCAGTTTATTGGGGCTGCTAGGCAGGCGGACAATCAAAGGGTTGTAGCCCCAAGAACTTGCCCAGATAGAAAAGAAGATTGTAACCTACTTGCAGCTAATATATGGCCAGACAGAAATATGTATTGGGCTCCACTTGTGCCTAGCATACTGACAGTTACCAACTCTCAAAGGTGTTGTCGAAGTCTTTCTTTCTTTGCCGTCGTGGAGAGTGATTTTAGACCATGAAAGCACTGCATATTTTTGTTCCCTCTTTGAAGGTTTCTCATGCATCCATCGGAAAAGTCAAAAAAGGCTTATTAGCTTTTGTCTTGGATCACTTGTTAGGTTTAACTTTGGTTTAGAAATTTGGCTTATATTAGGAATATCCATGATTGAGTCCAGGCATAAACAATGCTTTTCTTTGCTTTATTTCTTAATGGGCTCCATCTTGGAGCCCATAATATAATTAAAAATCAAGCTAAGTTGAAAAGACTGCTTATCAAACTAAATTGGTCTTCAAAATGCAACTCCTTGGCATTTTGCTAGCTACTTTGGAAAATAACTTAATTTACACTTATGAAGGAAATTTCTCTTTGTAAGGGTCTCTCTCTCCTCTCTCTCTTTCTTTGCACCTAACTCCCTGTCTTTACAATGGGAAAGACATTGGCTTAAATCACATAACTAGCCTCTGCTTTGACTTGGCTTCCAATTTATACCTCTTTTTCTCTCCACAAATAATGGTGTTTATACCTTAGTTTTGTGCTTTTAAGACGTAACTTTCTTACCTTGTTTCATCTAAGAGTCATTCCTTTGAAAGTATAAATTTAGGGTTGCCTGGCTAGCATTTGCTCAGGGTGATGAAACCAGTAATTAAAATCTTTATAGAATGAATGGAATAAAAATATGTATTTAAGTGCTTATATTAAATATTCTCTCAGAAAATAGAAACTGACTGAAATGTCTTTTAGTTCATATGATTTGAGATGGACTATAGTAAATAAAGCCTGTTCAAAATTATTGGTAAAGTAAAAACAGGAATGCCTTCTGAATTGTCAGCATTAAAAATAATGCAAGAATTTTTATTTAGATTTACTAGTCAAACTAGCTTGTTATCTCCTAGATATATAAGGCCATAAAACTATAAATCCAACCCAGGAACAGAATACACAATGAAAATAAATTGCTTTCTTTGCTTTTGTGATATTCTAAACACTTGCCTGGTTTGTTAAAAACTATCTTAAGAAGATGGCTAGCATTATTTTCCATAAGTAATTCAAACATTATCATCAAGAAGCAAATTAGGTGAATGTAAATGGGGTAAAATTTTTATAGATGAACTTGTCATAATGTTGCTGCCCAGCCAGGTTCATCTGCCCACTACCCAAGAGGAAGCCAACGTCCAGAGACTGCAAAGTTCACAGTAGAAAGTTTATTTCACGTAGCACTGTATGGGGAGATGGGAAAAATTTCTCAAATCTGCCTCCTGGAGAATTGAGGGGGGACAATTTTTTTTTTTTTTTTATTGTAAGGGAACAGACAGTTTGGTGGGCAAAAGATTAGGCAATCAGGGTGTGCTAATTGGCTGGTTTCAGTGTGGTACCATTAGTCCATTAGAATGAGCTACTGTGTGGGTGGGTCAGTTACTGGAATGCAGAATCTTGGGTGGAGGGTCCAAGATCAGTTGAATCAGTGCCTTGGCCTGGGGTGGCAATCTATTGGAATGCAGGACTTGGAAGATATCTCAAGAAGTAACCCTAGGTTCTGAACAAGTGATGTTAACTACAGAGAAGAGTTGAAAATCTTTACAACTACCAGCTGCACCCTCTAGAGTAGCAGTTATACAGAAGTAAACAAATAGTGGCTATCATCAAGCACAGTGGCTGATTATTATCATTATTTTAGCTAGGCCTGTTCCTTTATACTGCTTTGGTGCCCTTAACCTAGTTCTCAACTTGTACCCTTCCATCAATCCAGAAGGACAGTTTCAATATAGCAACTTGAAGTTTTAAAGTCCTGTTAAGTTAAATAATAAATAATTATGAAACGTTCAAGTATTTCTAAATAAAATTAATTGCTAAACATAGGTTTTAAAGTATATATAATTTTGCTTATTATTTTTCTATGGTATAGAAAGGCTATATGTATCTAGGTCTATTTGCAAGCATGAAGAAATTGCTCTATGAGGAAGCACTTTTTTAAGAAATATAAAATATATACTAATGAAATACTGATACATGACAGAATAATGAAAGTTTTCTGATTGGGACAGACTAGATGTATCTCAGGCACTGGGGGCAGGTGCAACAAGTTGTTATTCAGCTCTCACCACGGTCACCCCACCATAGTGAGCCCATTTGCCAAGGCTTCTTGGTCACGGCTCCAGGCCATGGTCCCCAAATTTGGCTCAAAATAAACCTCTTTAAATTATTTTATAAAGTATGCTTCTTTTCTGATGACAGATCTCTTATGGTTTTTATTATTTAAGGAAAATGAGTCTCCTCAATATTAAAAGAGTTAAAGTTTTTCTACAACTATGTATCCTTTCTATATTTGTGTTAGGGTGTGAGCTAGTGGACATGGCTTTTGAGAAAGATTTCTCCAAAGATTAGGATAGAAAGAAGAAAAAGTTTATTTTACCTTCCCAGGTGAAAAGGGTCAAGAAAAAAGATAGGGAGAGAGAGTGTTGGCTCAGAGAACCAGGTACTCAGGCTTTTTATTGAGGAGTTGGAAATGGGGTGACGAAGACTGAGGGCTGTAGCCAAATTCACAGGGTCTGTGATTTGCTGCTTCTGCTCTTTCTCTCTTCTTAAAGGCAGGCTGATGATAACAGAAGGCACCTGCCTTCCAACGGACACAGGGTTATCACTGATGATTATGCTCCTATCACTGATTCTGCCCCTAGAGTATGGTTTTTGGTAGGAACTGAGGCCTGTGGCTCTCACCCTCGCTGTCTGCTCAAGAACTGTTCAAGGCTGTAAAAGTAGATTCTAAAAGGCAGTTTTTAGTCAATAGGTCTAGGGATTGTAAAAAAACAAAACAAAACGAAACAAAAATACATTTCTTTTCTGTCTGATGGGCTTTTTTGGATGCTTTTTCGATTGCTTTATCCACATTTCCCAGTCCATTGCATACTAATTGTTGTATCCGTCAACAATGTACAGTTCCACAGAGAGCCTGTTAACAAAAGAGCAGACTGATCTTCGCCCTTCTTGAGAAGACTATGGGTTAATATTTTTTCTATTATTTCACTAGTAAGCAAAGCCATCCTATCAATTTATATTTAAAATCTCTCTCATTCTGGTATTATTTCAAAGTGATCTGCAGCCCCGTATAATCAAGTGTTTTGAATTTTTGAGATTTTTGGTAAACTTCCAAAAATAAAATTTTGAATTAAATCTTTTTGACCACTAACTTTGGGGCATTTCATAAAAGTCCCTAACAATTTAAAAGCGACATATTAAACCAATTAAGCTTATTGAATATGTTAAATCATATGGGAAATATTACCAAATAAGAAATGATATTTAACCTTCTTTGAGTTATATTTGAATGTATATATTATTAATATGAATTCCAAACTGTATGAAATTCCTTGAAATATGATATATTATCAGCCATAATTTATGATTGTTTTTATTATGTTAAATTATTATATATCATAAAAATAATCAAATTTTAATTTTGTCATTTTTATAATGAACTCTCACCCAAGTTTAATCATGGCCATTCTAAGTCTTTGTCACCCTCAGAGTTATTGTTTTGATTCTTCTCTGAAAGTCCTTACAATCAATTATAATCCTAAATAGCTTTTAATTCAAGGAGTTGTTGTTTATTAGAAAACAAGTATAAAAGAATTCTGCCTAACCTCCCTGGAAAAACACAAAGCAGGTCTTGCTAACGAACCCTTGTGCCACCAAGCTTAGAGGGATTAATTACAGGATACATGTACTCCATTACTAAAATTTTATTAAACCTGTCTGTATGTTAAAAGTAAAAATTTCCAGGATTAAATCAGATGGCTTCTATGGTAGACAAGTCAACCAAAATGACTGGACTGGTGGTGTATATTTTTTCTTCATTATTTTATTTTATTTTATTTTATTTTATTTTATTTTATTTTATTTTATGTTTTAGTTTTCTCTCTTCTTCTTCTTCCTGGAAGGATAATTACTTTATCCCCATTTCCCAGTCCATTGCATGTTAATTGTTGTATCTGTCATAAGAACTCCTGATCTCTCCATGATGCTGCTGACCCTTTAATTCACCCTGTAATTAGCTCCACTGGTATTCCAAAGCCAGATGACTGCTCCATTTTCATACTTGGATCTTTCACAGGGTTAAGCTTTCCCAATTCCCCTTTATCTTGTACAACTTGTTTAAAACCAGAGGCCTTCTAGTTGGGCCTCTGGATCTGCAATGGAGCAAAATCTACAAACCACTCCCTAATATTTGCAAATAAGATTATTGGAATAGGTTCTAGAGTAAAAGGACTAGTAATTGGATATAATAATGAAATATAATAGTGGCTTAGTTCAACTGTATGTAGAAGTCCACCTCCCAAGGAATCCTATACATCCCCCTGATTACATTTGTATTAGTGGAAGTGCAAACTCAGTTCTGGGCACTAACTGTTTAGATACATGGATAAAAAATAGGAGGCCAATATGTACTTAGAATATTTGACAACTTTGTTGTAGATCCAAAAGCGATCATTGGGGTAACCATTGGACTAGTTCCCTTTCACTACATGAATGGGTCAAATGTGATCTGTGATGAATCATGGGACTCTGGATTTGTTTTCTTTTTTAGAACCTTTGTGTCATGGTTTGGTGTTGCTGCAAATGAAGAAATGATTATAAATCTATTTGTTACTCTAGGAATCTTTACAGACACCATTGCAGAAGCTAGTTCCACACAAAAACACTCATTAAATTCACTTGTTAAAATAGTTTTCAATAATAGAATAGCCCTCAATTACCTCTTAGCTGAATAAGGTGAAGTCTATGTTATTGCTAACACCATGTGCTTCACCTGGATAAATTTCTTCAGGGGTCGTTGAGACCCAATTATAGAAAATAAGAGATGAAGCCATATGGATAAAACAGGTCTACCCAAACCCTATGTTCATTTGATTTGTTTAGTTGCTTGACTTTAGGCATAGATTCCTGGCTCTAAACCATTAAACAAGCTGAAGTCATTGTATTTCTATTAATTTTGCCCTGTAGTATTTTTTTTTAAACTTTATACCCACTGCCTGTCAAATTTCTGCAAAATTACTTCTGGAATCTATGGTAGGCAAGACTATTATTGATTAGCTACAATAAAAAATTTACCCCAGAAATAAACTTGATTTTCTCTACCATGTTTCTGGTTAGAGCAAAAGAGGAAATATGTTTCCCTTGAGAACTCTGTAGTATAAGTCTCACATGACTTGAAATAGAGTTCTCACTATTTATCCCTATTTGATGATTGAGTTTAAATACTGTGTCTCATTAGTGGCCCATGTACCTGTGAAAAGTAAACTCAAACCATCTTGAGAAGAATACTTCTGGGCCAGGTGCGGTGGCTCGTGCCTGTAATCCCAGCATCTGGGAGGCTGAGGTGGGAGGATTACCTGAGCTCACAAGTTTTGAGCAGCCTGAGCTAGACCGAGACCCGCCTCTAAAAATAGCCAGGTATTGTGGTGGGCACTGTAATCTCAACTACCCAGCAGAATGAGGCAAGAGAATTGCTTCAGGCCAGGAGTCTGAGGTTGCTCTAAGCTATGACACCATGGCACTCTACCAAGGGCAACAAAATGAGACTCTGTCTCAAAAAAAAGAATAGTCCTAAAACATTGGCCCCAGATAATTTCCACTAAGAAGTTTATAATGAAAGACCAAAGAAAACGGAAGTGAGAGTCATTAGAAACAACTAACTATACAATCAGACCCACTGTGATATATTAATACGGTAATATAATGAGAATGATTTATGTGTTTAAAGAAGTAAGATGCTTTATGTGTTTAAAGAAGTAAGATGAGTTTAAAGTGTGATAAATAAAAGATATATTCTAAACTGATATGGATCAGGTAAAAATGAATCAAATAGATCTACCATAATGAAAAATATAATAAGGTAGAACTTTGGTAAGTATAATTAAGCATATTTAAAAAGCTGATAAGAGCCGAAAGCAATTGGAATATGGATCTGCAGTAACTAGAATGTAACCCAGAGTCAAAAAATCATAATAAAAAATAGAATCATGAAATGAAGCAGTTTTTTAAATTTCATATTAATGTAGGGGTACAATTAGATTACAAAATTTGCATTTGTTAGGAAGAGGCCCTGTTGTAGTTGTGTCCCGCACCCAGAAGGTGTGCTATATACCCTTACATTGTGCCTGTGAAGTGGGAGAACATGAGTCCCCTCTTTTCTGTGCCCTCTCTCCTCCCCTTATCTTCAATTGAACTGAGTTTTTCTCAATTAGGCATAATCACGCCCTTATGTGGGCATGTACTCCTTTCATATTAGTGCTTTCACTAGTACTGAGTACATTGCCTTTACTTGCCGTACCATTCTTGTGATACTTTACTAAGAAGAATGTATTTCAAATCTATCCAGATTAATACAAAATATGTAAATTCATCATCTATCTTGTGGTTGAATAGTATTCCATGGCAGACATATACCATAGTTTATTAATCCATTCCTGGAATAATGGGCATTTAGATTGTTTCCACATCTTGCCCATTGTAAATGGAGCTGCAACAATCTAGAGAAAATGTCCTTATGATAAAATAATTTCTTTTTTCTTCTGAGTAGATTCCTCATAATGGAATTGTGGTATCAAATGGAAAGAAATTTTAAGGAACAAACAACATCAAAAGTTGAGGCGCAAACAACTCTTAGAGATTAGTGTTTACACGTGAACAGAAGCTCAGTTGATCAGCTCTATTGATCTCTGCTAGTCTTTCTTGTTTGCGTGTGGGAGTTGGCTGGACTTCACTGAATGGAGGTTTGTAACTTGGCTCTGTTCTAAATATTTCTCATCCTGCTTGTGGGTCCCTAAATTCAAGTTCAACTGTGATAGTGGCTAATGCATATCCCAGGGAGGAGTGAGTATCATCTGACCACATTGGAAAGATGGCACATGAGAAAGTGGGTGGATACTTGATCTATTGTCTGAAGAAGGAGTGAAGAATAGAAACTATTTCACAATTTCCCACTAACTGTTGTGTCTATCTTACCTGGCTTCATGAAAAGGGCACTAGTAGTAGGCATAGTTCTGCCAATTTATACAATGATTAATTCACAAGGAAAGTAGAATAATTTTTAAATAATTTTCATCTAATAACATACATGTTTATAATATAAAAAGTAAATGTGACTAATATACATGGAAAAGTAAATCCATAGGGTTGTTTTTAATTCATCTATCTCAATAATTATGATTTATCAAAGAGAAAAAATATAGTAAAGTCTAAATTAGGACTATCCCAAGGAGATATGGAAGCCACATATCTGATCTTAAAGTTCCTACTAACCAGATTAAAGGATGTTAAAAAATATAAAAATGGCAAATTAAATTAAAAAATATTTTATTTAACTTAATATATCCAAAGCATTATTATATCAATAAGTAATCAATGTAAAATATATCATTCAGTTTTTTTTCCATAATTATCTTACACTGCATTTATTTTCTTGGGAATGGAATGAAGGGATAACTAACTGGGTAAGGGGAGGTAAAGAATTAATTGATCAGCTCATTATGTAAAACATTTCAGTAAAGATGAAAGGAGTTGTGGCAGAGAGAAATATTTTGAGCCAGATGCTGAAGTTTCCATTTCATATGTGGAGTTCTTGGGGTGACAGGATATGTGTATGAGCTTCAAAGAAGCAGGAGATTTGTTTTCTGTATTTTAATAAGTTGAAAAGTTGAAGAAGATTGTAGAGGTAGAGATACAAAGCAAAAAAGATAGTGACCACTCCTGATTCTGCCCTAATTGGGATGCACGAGGATGGACGTTACTCGAGGGCAATCATAGAGGTAGTATACCTCCATGGGAGAGAATACCCAAGTCACAGACAAAAATGGGAGAAACTTTGGAAAGAGATTGAGAATATCATGGAATAGCCAATCACTGAATAAGTGTTCCAAAAGGCAAGACAGGGAGAGAGGAGAGGGCAATGGAGGAACAGAGAGGGAGATAGAGACAGGAAGTGGGGGAATCTGTTCAACTGAAGAGACAAAACAGCAGAAGAAAGTGTGTAGGAGCAAAGTAGTCAAGGATGACAGGGAAAGCTTGACCTCTGTGTTTTGCTCCACGCTGATTTCTTTCCTATGCTCTCTGCCTTCCTTGTTCTGAATCTTCAGTATAATCTAAAAAGATGATATCATTTGGAAGGCAAAATTTCTCTTCATGTTCTTTGCCCATTAGCAGATGGTAAACTTCTAGAGAACAGGGATTAGGTCTTATTGGCTTTTAATCTCTCAGCTTCTACAGAGTGTCTGAGACACACTAAATATTTAAGACTTGTTTTAGGAATGAATTATCTTTTGACTATGTGCATTTGTACAGAGAATAGAACCAATAGCTCTAGGAGTTGCAAGGATGCAACTGAGAACATCTTGCAAGGATGAGCTGAGAACATAATTTCATCCCCTTCTTTCTAAAGTGAAAGAGTTTATCTAGAATGATCTCAACAATTCTCTCCAGCTAAAAATCTTATGACTTATAAATGACTAAACCCTTTATTTGTTCAAATTTCCACTTTCATTTTAAGTTTTCATTTTCTCTACTAAGATGTCTAACTAAGCTAACTTTGAGAATTTTTGGCCCTGACCTCTATTTTGGGAGCCTTCCATGTCAAACACCATTATCACCCATTTCTTTTTTCAACTTTCTGAGTGTAAAGTTAAACTTTTATATCAACTAACTTGAAGAAAACAAAAATACTACCATGAACTCTCCAGTGCTAAATATCATGTAGATGGTTCATTTCTTACAACTAAATAGCTTTTATAACATTAGATTTTTAATTATTTAAGTCAGCACCTGAAAGGACATAACACTTTCATCTTTTATGAGCAATAAGACACCAGAGAAACCTAAATTAAATAATCGCTACAATAAATTAAATCTCTAGGGAATGGGTTCCAGAAGATTCCAACAGAAATATTCTCCAAACACCTTGGAAATTCAATCCAATAGCATGTTTAGGGGTCTTGCAGTAATTACATACATTAAAGGATTGTATGCAAGGATTTCCATAAACACATTCTTCAGAAGACAGTATTTTGAGAGTCAATATACACAACTCTGTTTAACAAAATGTTCTCTTCTGGCTTAGTTTTTCTTTACTCTGGTTATGTGCGAGATTTCTACCATCCTTCTAATCCCTGAGAGTGTTGACTAGGAACTCCCCATGAAGAACATTTGATCATGTTTGAAATTTTTACCTATTTGGTATAAAGCTTGGATTCTATAAAAATACTCCTGCTGAAGTGTTTAGCATAGTGGGTGTCCAAAAATTTTCTCAGCATAGGGAATTATGAACTAATAAGAATTGAAATAAAAAAAGCTTTAAGAACATAGACTAATGAAGCAAAGGGAATAATAAATTGAACTCATGTTTGTATGTTCTAATTAATTGTCTATTGTTCAGACAAAATTGATACCTTCAACGAAAGGGTGAATGAAAGCAGTCTCCCTCTTTGTTCTATTACCATAGGCAGCATTTCAGCTGGGTAATTTTTTGTGTGTATGTGTGTATGTGTTTGTGTCTGAACATTTTGCTTTTCTCTTAGTTTGCTTGGAGATACAGTACTTGAAGTTCAGGTAGCAAGCACATGGACTAGATGGTAAATGGTGTAGAGCAGATCAATAAATCTTAAAGTCATGTCAAGGGATGTCTGTGATGTGTAGGAAGTCCAGAAAGTGTAAGAGCTCCTGGAATGGCCCATATCCTGCCTGAAAAAGTTCTTATTTTCACACATTAATTTGTCTGCTTCATGCTGGAAAAGAGGGAGCCCATGAATTATGTGACCATAAATATTTTTCTTTTGTATCTTGCTATGTTCCAGAATTCTGCCATGCTCTGTGATTTATATCTTTTTTCCACCCAGTAGTTATTTTACCTCATTGCTGTTCTCATATCATTTCTTATTTTTAGATACCAGGTGGAATAGTGAAGTTTCCAAACTCATCCTAGAACAAGTGCTACATACCGTTGCTGAATATCACGGCAGGCACTCAGGGTGCTGCACTCGGAAACTCTGCGCCGATGCCGGGGCCTACTCCACCCTTCTCAGCATCATGGAACTCTTTGTTTCTGGAGTGACCAGTAGAGCTATCAGCATATGGAGCCTGACACTTAAGTTTACGACCTCATCCTAGAAAAAGTACTACATACCTCACTGCTGAGTCTACAGTCATCCAAGGGCTGAGGGGAATCCTTTGGAGGTGGTCATAGTGATGCTGTGATCATAGTGATACTTTTTCTAGGATGAGTTTGTGAACTTAATTGTATGACCCTGTGGAATTTCAGAAATAAGGAAAGGACATATCATGTCTTCACTGGGAAAAGTTTTGGTAAGTTTTCAAGTGCTAAGGAGCAGCTGAAACAAGCAAATCATATGGATTGATATGGATTATAAAAAGCATAAAAGCTAAAAGCAACATATTCCACAGCTTTGTTATTGAATCATACGGTAGCTGGCCTTCGGTACGCCGTACCAAGACTTCAGTCATCACTTCCATGAGCTATTTGCATCACATTTCCATTCCTAGATGTATTCGTTTCCTCTTGTAAAAAAGGACCACAAACTTGGTGGCTTACAGTAGCAGAAGTTAATTTTCTCATAGTTTTAGAGGTCAGAAATCTGAAAACAAGATGTGAGCAAGTCTATGCTACCTTTAAAATCCTCAAGAGCTAGTTTGTTCTTGCTTCTTCCAGCTTTTGGTGACTCCATTCATTTCTTGGCTTATAGCCACATCACTCGGATCCCAGCCTCTTTCTCTCTGTTGTAATGGTAGATGTGATTGAGACTTAATTATATTTTTTGCTATATAACATAACATTCACAGGTTTTAGATCTTAAGCCTTAGACACATCCTACTGAGTTTGGGGGCCACCACTTAGCTCACTACAATAGGCATTTCAAATTTTATTTTTAATATAACTCAATTTGAAGATTTATATATATCATATATAAAATATAATAAACTGTATAATAAATACATTGCATATATTCAATGTAACTCATTTTCAAAAAGATGCATTTTATGGGAAGGAAAATAATGAGAATTTGAATAAAGTAAATAATTTGTTTTATACTATACCCCTTCAAGGGAGTATTTAAAAGAGTGATAGTTTTTAACATTTCTATTTCTTTCTTTCTTTTTTTTTTATTAAATCATAGCTGTGCACATTAATACAATGTGCTGGTTTTATATACAATTTGAAATATTTTCATCAAACTGGTGATGAAGCGTTTCTATTTCTTTGACTGTCGGCTCTTGTTACTCTAGGTTCTGGCACTTTATTCAGAATTAAGAAAATATATATGTCATCTATTTTCCAGGAAAACCAGGACTTATCCTAGAAATTGTTTTATTGCTGAACTTATAAAATTCACTTCTGACAAAAAAGAAAAAAAAGAAAGAAGGATGAGTAGGCTGCTCGTAGGAAAATGATGACTCCTTGTCACGTATCACTTTCCTTTTAGAGAGGATTCACAAGCCACCATCTTGCCCCAGGGAGAAATGTTGCCATTTTCACAGCAAAGTGTTTTTTTTGTGCCATGAAATGACAGTTTTCTTCAATAGTAAAACTGAATTAACTTCTGAGGGAAAAAAATGCAGTAAAAATGTCAAACTTATAAAATATATCATATTTCGAACATCTGCACATGTTTTTGACTGACCCGACCAAGAAAAAAAATGTGCTCAAGGTACCAGTGATTCAAGGACGAGGTGTCTGAAGGACAGGTGGGGGTGAGGACGGGAGGATTGGGGATACAGGGAAGGAATATTCGAATAAAATGGAATACAGACCCCGTGGTGTGGAGATATTTCTGCATGATAAGGATGAATACATTTCTTGCTTGTGCCATACTATCTTAGTTGGAAATACCTATGCAAGTCTAGAGTCAAGAAAATATGGATGTGAACTTGATAGACTGGTACGTCTCAGAAGAAAGTCATCATTCCCCTTTCTCCACCACATTTTCACTTCCACCCTGTCTCCTTACCTTCGTTACTTTCATGATGCTTTTTTGATAGTATATCCTGGCAAAATATAAATCCTACTTTTCAAAATAACTGTTTTTGGTTAATTGTGACTTTATACTTATCCAACATGCTATATTAAGCCTACAAACATCCTAGAAAAAGTGCTACATACCTCATTGTTGAATATCACTTTTAATTGCTGCCCTTGGGAAGTTTTGCACCAACATCAATGCCTGGCTCACCCATCAGAACAATTTTGGAACTATTTTTCTGGAATGACCATCAGATCGGTCATCGTTTTACCTTTGCTGTCCTGAATGTCATCGAATGTCTTCCTCTCGATGTTTCCTTTATCTTCAGCGTCATGGGGCCTGATAAGCTGAGTAGGGAAGGTGTTCCAATGCAGTTATTTGTTTACTAAAATCTCCCTCACTGGGTGGTGCCTGTGGCTCAAGGAGTAGTGTGCCGGCCCCATATACCAGGGGTGGTGGGTTTAAGCCCAGCCTTGGCCAAAACTGCAAAAATAAAATAAAATAAAAGCTCCCTCACAGTGTCATGTGGTCTCTTTGCTTTTATTCATCAGTGAACTCCTTTGGGACCATTTTCCACTCAACTTTCTCATGTCAAGATTTTCAGTTAAGATTTTCCTGTTTCTCTATTGACAACCACTCGGTCTGCTGAGCTTCTCACAGTCAGACAATGATTTCAACACGCACTTTGATGAGTCTGTCCAATTATTTTTTATCAGTTTTGCTCATGAAGCTGAACTTTATGGCTGCCCTGACCTCTCTTCAGTAATACTTTCTCTCTCCCCAGAATAACATTTAATCCATTTATACACCACCATTTTCTTCATGGCATTATTCCCATAAACTTGGACTAACATGTACCTGATTTCACTTCCACTCTTGCCACGTTTAACAAGAAATTTACTATTTGTTGCTGAAATTCAAGCTCCAACATTCCTGTGACAGCAAAACAAAAACATGCAACAACAATATTGGACGCCACTCTGCTAGACAGCACCACATTTCCACGTGGACACAGCAATGATCCACCCATGTTATGGAAGCCCACCGAGCTGCTCGTACAGCGCTGCAGCAGTAAGAGCATGGTGGCAAGTTTGCAAATGTGATTGCCTGACCTCATAGCTTGCTCACTTCTTTACAAATTGTGCTAACTATACCTTCTATCCAAGAAATAGTTTGGCTTACTAAAAACTTTATTGAATCGTAACCGTTAAATGTATGAATGTGAAATAATGCAATCAACAATATAGATATTGACTCTTTATATCCTGTTAAAAGAAGATTTCATTCTTTATTTATTTTTTATTGAGACAGACTTTTATTTATTCATAAGGCAGCACCTTTCTCTCACTTTGTGGCCCTCAGTAGAGTACCATGGCATCACAGCTCACAGCAACCTCCGACTCATTAGGCTTAAGCCATTCTCTTGCCTCAGCCTCCCCAGTAACTGGGACTACAGGCGCCCACCAGAACGTCCAGCTTTATTTTAGTAGAGACGGGGTCTCACTCTGGCTCTTGCTGGTCTCGAACCTGAGCTCAGAGCAATCCACCCACCTCGGCCTCCCAGTGTGCTAGGATTCCAAGAGTGAGCCATGTTTGTTTTTAATCTTACAAGAAAAGGTAATCTATCCTTTTGCTTCCTTCCTGGGGGCGGGGGGTGGGGGGGAGGGACAGATAAAGTCCACACACTGCCCACCATTCATGACACAGGAGAAGAGAATGAGGTATTATCGACAACAATAACAGCTTCTGCATATAACTGTGTATAGTTCCTCACCAGTTACAGAACTATTTCATATTCTTTGCTTAATTTTGTGATCATAATAGCCATTTCGGTCAATAGGGAAGATAGTCATACTTTCTGTATTGTTTAGGTCGACATGGATCCAGATTCGACCGGAGCTGTTATGTACTGGTACAAAATATCAGGCTTACTGCAGGAGGAGTAGACAGGTCTCTGTGTGAACAACTGTAGCTTAACGTAAGACAGAACATCTCAGGAGGTGGGTCTCAGCTCACTGATGGTCCTCACTGTTTGGCTTGACACTCAGCACAAGTAGCTTCATATTCCTGGGCCTCCATTTCTTTCTTTTTTGTAATAAAGAAGGGACAGGATAATCTATGATTTCTCAATTGTTTTCCAATTCAGAGACGTTCACTCTGTGAAACCTTTTCCATAAGAGCCTCTGTTGATGAGCAAACCCTACATTTCTCTTACTGTGGCTAATGAAAAGTATGCCAAAATGTATCTCACAGTGACTTAAGCCAAGAGGATCATTGGAATAAGAACACAATTCAAGGTCCTGGGGTATTTTTTTGTTATTATTTAATTAAGTTGTTCACAATGCAGCATCTTTCCTTACGTGTCCCTTTTTTGTTAGCCACCCTCCACATCAGGAACCCAGCTCGTTCTATTTCTTTCAATGGAGTATCCCATTACAGCTGATCAGAGGAATACATTTAGTTTTCAGCTATGACTAATATGCAAGATGTATTTGAACTAGAACTTATATATAACTGGAGTTCTTCAAAGTTACTATTGTAATTATAGCTGGGAACAAATTGAAGTTTATATGTTTTCGTAGTCCCTTGAGAAAGTTCAGGAGTTCCTAGTTCATGATGAGAGCAACAAAGAGGACCTGGCATGGAGGTTCAACTTCAGCCCAGGCCTCTGCTGAGGCTCCTGTTCAGCTGTGTATTCATGTAAATATCCTGAAAAAGTCTCCTAAGGAAATCAAATACTTCAGATCATTCCCTGCCATTCACCTTAGGGGCTGTGCGAAAGAAAGTGTATTTTTTCAAAGAAAGTAAGTTATAAAGCAGATAGAACCCCAGAAGGTATAGAGGTCAGAGGTCAACCACAGGAGAAAAATTATCCAGTTAAATTAATTCACTGGGTACAAATATTTTTGAGGGGTTGTTTTTTGAAATTGGGTAACAAAGAAAGAAGTTAGAAGTTGTTAGAAAAAGAAATTGGAGTCCTTTATAAACAAGTACATGTTTGCCAGTCCATCGATTCATGTATCTGAACCCTTTTCTCCTGCTTTATTCTATTCTTTTAATTTCACCAATGGACATATTGCTAAAACACTTGAAAAGAGTCTATAGTGTTAGAATACACATATTGATTTAAAAAATAAATACTAGAAGGAAGCAATAAGATGCAATAAGATGCAATAAGATTCTTTGACTGTTCCTTTTTCTACAGTGGCACTTGTGGCCCCCCATCCATATATTTCATTTTTGACTTGATTTATGAGTAATAGTAAAGGTTTGGCTACAGTTTTAAGTATTTATGAAATTCTGATGATGATGCCACTTTGAGAAAAGTGGCAAAAGTCAGACTTTTGACTATGTGTTAGTCAACGTTTTCTATTCTTTTTCTCCTTTCCTGAGGATAAGGTAACGTCATCCCAGCCTGCATCCAGATTTGCAGAGACTGCTTAGTTCCTCAGCCCGGTGAATCTTGTTATTCCCAATAACATGACGCTGAACACCAGTTAGGTCACTTATTTTGTGAGGTGTAATGACACGACCCTTAAGATCTAGTTTCCTCTCTTCTGGGTTCAGCTATAGGCACCAGAGCGCGTGGCCCACCCAGGCTCTCGGCTCTCGGTTTCCAGGGAGAGACAGTCGGTGGGGGAGGGGGGGGAGGAGGGAGGGCGGTCTGGGCCGCATTTCCCCTCCGCCTTCACACCCGGTCAAGATGCGCACTGGGGCGCCTTCCTCCGGGGAAAATTCCTCCTTCACAGCCCTCATCTCCACGGGGTACCGGAATCAGCCGTCCCTTTAGCCTAGAGACACTTTGCAGTTGTCTCAGGCAGTTTTCTGGGAAGTGGATTCTGAGAGCGGTGTTTCTGCGGAGGGAATTTGTCGGGATGTGCGCTCGGGAGAGACAGAGACACCTGCTGAGAAGGAAGCAGAGGAATTGGACAGAGAGGAACGTTGCCCTCTCGTGCAGCTGCAAGATGAGTCTCAGCTGGGGAGTTGGGACGGAATTTAAGAGAAGTTTGAATCCCGATCAGAAGTTTGAGTCCCAGTCATTCCTGAGGATCTGCCAGGAGCTGTGAGTCACCCAGAAAAGGGGCATGACTTGGGACAAGGTAGCTCTCTCATATTTTTGTGAGTCCCCAAGCACAAAGCTCTCCACGGTTGGAGGAAAAAGTAGGTAATCCTGGAGGAGCATGCTGGGCAGACCCCACAGCATGCGCCACAGGGACCCTCCACTTCCTCCAGCTTACCGGCTCCTTCAACCTTACCCAAACCTCCAAGTCACACTTCGACTTACACTGGCTTTGGTTAAACCCTTAGGGGAAACTCGTGTTTTAGTTAAGGTCACTGCCTATTACTTAAAGTGCTTAAAGTGCTGCAAGAGAAACTAAGTAGCTCATATTTGTTACTAACCTATAACAAGCAATAGCGTGATACAGTGTATTATTTACAAGAAGTCAAAGTCTTTTTTATAAGTTTGTTTATTTATTTATTTATTTATTTATTCATTTTTTTGTTGTTGTTGCAGTTTGGCCAGGGTTGGGTTTGAACTCACCACCCTTGGTATATGGGACCAGCACCCTACTCACTGAGCCACAGGCACCACCCAGAAGTCAAAGTCTTTTTAAAAGATTCACAGGTGGTGGTGTATATTTCTACTTTTGAGTTCTGGTTCTATCATTTTCTTACCACTTACTTACTTTGAGAACTTGGTAGGTTATTTTAAATATCTTGGTTTTCTGTTTCTAGCTGAATAAACCGTCAGCAATACTAATGCTTGGATTGCTATGAGAAATACTTATAAGTGATTATATTAGGTAACCTAGAATACAAGAAGTTCCAATAGAGATAACTTTTACTATTACCTATAATTTTCATTCAACCTCCAAAAAGCTCTTTTCATTAGATGTTTTAGCAGTTACCATCTTGGATTTAGTTCTATACCTAATTGTTATGAAGACAAAAATTACGGAAGTCATTATTCCATAATATACTTTTGCTGTATATTATATTCTTTTAATATAGTTTATGTATGCTCCCAGCCTCTTTAATTTAAATAAACATTTAATTTTATCCATCCTTAGGGTTTATTAACTGATAAACATTTTTTTAGAAATATACAATTATTTATAGGTTATTTTAAATACGTGGCTTCTATGCTATTGATATTATATAGAAGCGGCTAAATATTTAAATACATCTACAGGGCTTAAAAATCATGCAATCCTGTTGCCAGGCATTTATCCAGAAGAAAAAAAGTCATTGTATCATGAGGACATTTGCACTAGACTGTTTCTTATAGCTCAATTTATGATCGCAATGTGTGGAAACAACCTAGATGGTCACCAACCCAGGAATGAATTAACAAGCTGTAGTATATGTATACCATGGAATTCAGCCATTGAAAAAGATGAATCTTTAAGATGAGACTTTAACACTCGTGGGAGTGTTTTAGTTGTTTGTCATGCAGTGGTGGTTGGTGGTGTGACTACTGTTTTATCTGCCTGATGTGTGTCTTGCCTTAATATGCTGTTGCCTTTGTTTTTCCTAGTACTTAAAGCCATTTATCCAACAAAAGTGAGCAGGGTAGCTCACTGCAACTAATGTCTGCTCAAGACTCATAGTTTAAAAATTTGATTTGACTTTGTATCTGTGTGCATTTGAGGTAACTTGCCCCAAGTGAAGTCCCTTGCCTTTACCAATATTTTCTTCTTTTGGCAAAACAGCTAAGATTTTCTTACAAATGTGAAAACCATATTTACCTGAAGCTAGAATCTGAACCAGAAAGGGATATAATTTTTGATTAAAAAAAATTAAATGAATCTGTTCCTACTTCTCACTTATAATTAACCTCTCAGAGGTCAAACATTGTCTTTGATGATGCTATTTATGCTTTTATTATTGGTGGCATTCTGGTTATCTCATCATTAGTACTCTTATAAAAAATGTAAATCGAAGGTTGATACTTTACTATTTTAGTTTTTGCTGTTGGAAAATGGAAAAAAAAATCTCAGTCATCATGTTTCCTTGGCTAGCTAGCAAATTTTTCAAAGGGAACGAGAAATATTTTCCATGAACATGCCAAATAGTCCTCATCAACTTTAATGTTGACAAAGAACATTATGTTAGACATTGGAAAGATAATACAAGGATATTAGCGTGAGAATAGATTTTAGGCATAGTATAAAGAGCCATGCAAAAGAATTATATATAACATATAAAAACTTTAAAGTAGGCCATAAAACCTTCACAAATTATTAAAGACCATAGCTGAGCAGATCAACAAAAGAGTAGAGAAAATTTTGGATGAGAAAGTTTAGCTGTAACTTTATATGTGGCTTTTGTAACTATAGAGGTAGAGATTTTATTTTCATCATACATACATATCTTATGAATTATTTATTATTCTAATAAAATAACATAATTTTACAATTAAAAAATCAGAGACAATTTCATAGGATTAAGATGTTGCTCTTTAGATTGCATTTGGTTTTCATGAGCATTCTAATTTTGATTTGAATATTAGCTAGCCAACTAAGGTTTGACAAATACCAAAATATATTTAGTTCATCAGGTAATGTGGAGTTGATTCAAATTTTGGCTTCTGTGTTGTAGGTATACCTATGACTTAAAACTTTTAACTTAATGACTGATCAAGTGAAAAACTGTTTAAAAATTCTGCTGAGGCGGCACCTGTGGCTCAAAGGAATAGGGCGCCAGCCCCATATACGGGAGGTGGCGGGTTCAAACCCTGCCCCGGCCAAAAACTGCAAAAAAAATTCTGTTGATCTACACCTGTTGTAGAGACATATACGTACATAAACACACAGTATTTCAATCTAAGTGAGTCTCCATGTCATTCTATTGCTTCAGATAATGTAAGTTTCAGACAGCCTCCTGAAGAGAATCCCCAGGTGTGCCTAGAATTGTATAGCAGCATCACTGCTGGGGATCCAAGTTGGAATTTTATCTCCTTTTTCTAATAATATTTTCTCACTCAATCTGTTTGAATCATTTGGAAAACATACTTTTATTTATTGTTGATTAATTTCTCTATTCTTCTCTGACATACTATTCACCTTTTGTCTTTCTTTAAATGTGGGATACACAATGACATTTTAAAAGCTTAGCTTATTTTTTAGTAATCCGGTGGCACTTATTAAAAGAAGAAAGTTAGGGTGGCGCCTGTGTCTCAAAGGAGTAGGGCGCCAGCCCCACATACCAGAGGTGGTGGGTTCAAACCTGGCCCTGGCCAAAAAAACTGGAAAAAAAAAAAAAAAAGAAGAAGAAAATTAGCATAGATTAATAATGGGTACGTATTTGAAAAGAGGAAGCCATAAAAACATGAATGTAATTTGTATGGTTTCCGTACTCTGAAGCACTTTAATGTTTATGAAAAGAATAATAGATTCATCAAGGGCTGTCTCTCAGATCTCTGCCTGTTTGGGAGTCTTGACCTCATAGCACTGATCTAGGATATAGGGTGGCAACTGGGAAGTTAAGAATATTATGAATTATTTAAATATTCAAATTCATTCAGCAAAACAAATGCTAGGAGAATGAGAATTAGAACATTTCATTTAAATAATATTCACTATGTAGCTACAGGGCGCTTGGTTGCATCTCAGGTATGATCTGTACAATAAATGCCCTTCAAATACAAAACACTTAGTATATTTCAAGTGCTTAGGAGCCAGGATTTATAGTTTTGTTTTGTTTTTATTTTAATAAGGCATTTCTCATGAAATCTCTTAACGTCTCAAAAGATGTTTACAACTGCATTGCTGGTAAATTTACCATAAAAACACAGCCAGATTGATCTTTAGAGTTCAAATTAATTCATCTGCTCCAGAAATGTTTGTCTTGCTTTTCCTGGTTCTACAGGGTGCACAAATGTCCTCAATGAATGAAAGTCAATTGAAGCCATAGGAACCTTCCCTGCGAGAGTCTGCAACAATAGAACAGTGGGCGGAACACTAAAACTTCGCAAAGTTAAATCTGCTCCACTACCTGTTGTAAATGAAGGTTTTTCTTTTTTGTAATTTCAGAATCTTATGGCAGTACCAGTGTTCTGGCTACATGAATTGCTTTTGTACAGTGTCAGGCAAAGTGATAAGTGTGCCCCTTGCCCGGACAGTGTGCGCTGAACTGTGCTTTCCCTCCCACCTGTTGTTTTCCACTGAGTTTTACTACGACATGTGCACACAGGGGGTTACTGACGGATTGGTTCCAATTTAATAGTGAATACGCGTGGCGTTTGTTTTTTCCATTCTTGCAAAACTTCACTTAGAAGAATGGTCTTCATTTCCACCCAGGTTGTCCCAAAAGGCATTAGTCCACCACTATTTTCAAGCACAGCCACACTCATTTATTGTATTTTTATGTTGTTTGTGGTCTGTGTGCTTTCACGCTGCAGTGACAGTGGCAGGTGGCAGCGATACAGCTGATAGGGCCTCAGAGCCAAAAATGGTTTGGACTAACCCTTGACAGAAAGAGTTTTCTGGCCCTTATTGTAGAGAGTTATTTCTTTCAATTTGAGGGATGAAAATTTTCATCAACCAGCACTTAGAGAAAAAAAAAAGGATACAGGGACACTTTAATGTCTAATCCAAGTTTGCTGGCTCTGGAGTGTCACAACATTTCTAGCAAACCAAAAGTATTGGTAGAGCCTAGACTACACTGAAGGATTTTTGTTAGAAAAGTGAGGTTTCCATCTAACCTTGTTCTACTCACACAGTATTATTTTCTAAAGTATTTTCATTTGAACGCCTCTCATGAAAGTGGAGGCTTAAAATTTTTTTCTTTGGATGTTTTCATCTTGTTTTTTTCTTATTCTATGAAACCCATTTTTATTATCTATTATGATTTCCAAGTATACTTTTTTCCCACTAAATGAATAGTAGCATATGGTACCTTCACTGGCTGGTTTTTCTTTTAAAATACAAATTCTTTCATCTTCTTTCACTATATAGATGGTGCCAAAAATAAACCATGTATACACCATTTAAGAGACGAAAAAAAACTGCATTAAGATTCTAATATTCAAGTCATCTTTGACTTCTACAATCATAACAAATACAAGATATTAAATACAAGATAAATGTTATCTGTATACATCGAGTATTACAACTTTAATAGAGTTCTTTCCTTTCTTAAAATGTGTATATTTTGAGGTGCATACTCTGTATATAAAATGTAAAACCATGAAATTCTATGGCCCTGTTGAATAAAATAGATAACCGTTTTTGGCTATACACTTCCTTGTCACCTGAAAGAGCAGGATAGCAGGCATCTTAGGGCAAAGAGAACCCACAAAGTGTAGAAAACAGTATGTGTAATATGGCAAAAAACGGCTCTGCCCTGTCCCCTCTAAACTTCTGCTATGATTAGAATGACCATTGATCTTTTCAGATTCCCTTATCCTATATATACCCTTTAGGGCAAGGTAGTATTTGGGGTCTCAAATTCCTGAGTATTTACAGAGAAGCAAATGGCTTTGTGCAGATCATATAGGCAGGCGGCTCATTTCTATTTATACTTTGCATAAACTATAATTCTAGAAGCACTCAAGTATTTCAATCTTGAATTACAGCTCCTGCCCTCGAGGGGATGACAGTCTAAATGGTGTCTTAGATAGTAGAAAAGAAAAGTTTGACAACTTCGATTTTGTAAAAGTTGTAAAATTGGTTTGCAGACACCCATGGTATGACATCAGAAATCAATCATTTATGAGAGACTCAATTGAGGGGATCAAAGCAAAACAAAATTGTTGACAAGAAAAAGCCCATATGTTATTAAAAGACCTTTTGCTTCCTGACATCTCTAACTGGGAGGTCCATCAATTGATGATAGCAATAATAGAAGTTTTAAGTTCTTATGAAAATCACAGTTAAACTTTCATAAAGAGTGATAAAGAAATGGCACATTCCTGCTTTGCAGCCGTGGTTTAGAACAGCGCTTGGATTGTTATGAACGCTACTGTGCTGTGTTAAGCGTAATTGCAGCAGAGAAGGCAGAGACTTTTGAAAGAGTCTCAAAATAATCTATAGTTCCTCCTAGGCTTTTCTAAATTGAAAACAACATGGTTACCACTTCATATTTGCCACTGAGTATTAAGGTCTTGTCTCTCAGAAAATGAGATAGCAGTTTCATGCTCATAAATCAAGAGGCATCTGTTTTAAAACAAATTATGGTGTCCTGGAGAGGGAGCTTAAAGGTACACAGTATTGCATCCGAAATCACAGAACTGAATGCAGCTCACACATTTTCTTGGCATTCCAATCCCACGTTTTTATGTGGCTAATTTGACCACTGATGGCACATTTGTTAGATCCCTTGGAAGACATCTCTCCTTGGCAATTCATTTCCACTGGGATCTCAATCTCTCTCTCTCTCTCTCTTCCCCTGTTGGTTTCCCTTTCCAGACAGTCATTTAAGGCACATACTATTTCTGTCAATTGGCCATATATAGTCCTTGGAAAACAGTAATCATTTAAGTCATCTATGGTGAGAAAAAATTTTAGTTTTTTTTTTTTTTTTCCAAACATAGCTCTATTTTTTTCTCTTGTTTCACTATTGAATTTTAGGTTTTTTTTAGGACATGAATCAGGTGCCAGGCCACAGAGCCCCTATATCCAGGCAACACATGCATGCTTGCCCTGTGGTTCTTCTGAGACCCCTTCAAATAAAAGTATTTCCCAATTTTCTTGGTAATGAGGAGATGAAGGAGCACAGGTAATACTGTCCAAAAATAAATTTAAGAAGAAAAAGCTCGCCTCTCTTACAGGTCGGTGCCTCACTCAGAACTGTGTTTTAACACCTGGTGTCACACTCGCATTATGACAGTTCAGTGTGGGCACAGGAGACAATTCTCCAAATTACACCTAAGGATCAGCGTATAGGCTCACAACTGGGGCAGACAAACAGGGCCCCGTGCTTGGATGGGCTCTGTGTTTAGCTCAATGCTCTGCTATTTCTTTCTTGAATTTCCTGATAACCTTGTCTTTGAGCTTGTGTTTTGTGAAGGAGGCCTGATGGGATAAGAGATTTGCATGTCCACTGTTCTTTGAGCCCCACAGATTTTGAGCATTGCCTACGTCCCGCAAACCTAGGATGCTGGTGGGTCCACAGTGCATGAGAGTTCAGAGAGACTCACTGCCAGTCAAGGGAAAGCTGTGACATCCAGGGTGAGTAAGCAGTGACACTGAGGACCCCGGGAGGCCACACTTCCCATTCAGATTAGAGTTTGCTTCGGAAAGAAAGCAATGTTGATCTAAGAAACAAAAATGGCCAGGTAACCCTTTTCTCGCTCATGCTTCGTCCATAAGCTAAAAATTATGAGATAGAAAGAAAGGGAATAATATGAGAGCCGGAGTTCCTTCTCTTTTCAGCTCTTCCTCAATGTGCAGCAGGGAGCATGTTGGGGGGAGTGCACGTATCTGGAAGTGAAATAAAACCATTTGCAATAGTTTTGTGCAGAGTTTCCACTGTTGCATTTAGAAAGAAGTACAGACTTACGCATAAACCATGAATCTGAAGTGGTAGAATTCTGGTGTTTCCCATGCAAGTCAAATGCTTTTACAATTGCATTCAGTGTTGGCACTGTGCCACATAATGATGAATTGGGCAATTCATGGTAATAATTTAAAATTTCAAGTTTCTTTAGTATGACATTAAATAGCAAATAAAAAACATTATGACAAGTTAAGAGAAAAAATGTTAAACAACAGAAAAAGTTTGATATTTCTAAATCATTAACAGCAATATTTCCTAGGCTTTTGAAGAAGGCTCTATATTTTCATTTAGTATTCGATCTCAGAGATTATAAAGCTGGCTCTTTTATACAATTATGCAAAAAATTAAGATGCACAAAAACAATGTGGGAAAAAGACCACATGGAGTCCCAAAGACGATTGCTGTTGACCTTCTCATGGAGTATATCCTCTTGGGACTTTTTTCTGAAACATATATAGTTCCTCTTCTTGGCTTCCTTCTCCCCTCTCTCCACCTCTTAATAGAATTAAATATTGTAAAAATAAAATTATTCTTTGTATCAAAAATGTTCTTCTCTCAATAGCTCATGATTTGTTCCCTTACCTGTTCCAAGTGCCACCTTCAGACAGAAAAGATTTGAACATACATATTTCACACTTTTCATCTAGATGAGTATAATTCATATTTTCACAAAAAATCACTCATATACTTATTTTTTTCTTGATCTCTTTATATGATATGAAATATATCGGGTACTCAAATTATCTTGACTTGATGATTTCACACTGTGTGCCTGTATCACAACATGACATGTACCAGATACAAATGTACAATATTACATACTCATAATACTTAAGCTCTTAAAAAAGTAAAAAATTACTTAATATAACTGAATATATTATCAGGTATTATATTTTCATTGCTTTTTTAAAAATTTTATCTTATTATTAAATGATAGCTGTGTACATTAGTGCAATCAAGTGGCACAATGTGCTGGTTTCATATACAATCTGAAATATTTTCATCAAACTGTTTAACATAACCTTCATGGCATTTTCTTTGTTAATGTATGAAGACATTGATATTCTGCATTTAGTAAGTTTCACCTGTACCCTTCTAAGATGTACCACAGACGTGGCCCCACCAATTACCCTCCCTCCACCCCAACCTCCCCTTCTCTCCTCCTCTCCCCTCCCTTGCCCCTTTCTCCGTATTCTTGTGCTATAGTTGAGTTATAGCCTTCATATGAAACCTATGAATTAGCTTCATAGTAGGGCTGAGTACATCAGATACTTTTTCTTCCATTCTTGAGATACTTTACTAAAAGAATATGTTCCAGCTCCATCCATGTAAACATGAAAGAGGTAAAGTCTCCATCTTTCTTTAAGGCTGCATAGCTCTTTTATGATTATTTTTATTGTCTGTGATTTATTGAGGGTACAAAGAATTAGGTTACACTGATTGCATTTGTTAGATAAAGTCCCTTTTACACTTGTGTTCTGCTCCCAAGAGGTGTGCCGTATACTGGGACCCCCATCCCCGTCTTCCCCTCTCCCAATATCAATATTTGTTAGGAAAAAGTATTTGCATTCATTCTATTTTGCTTTGCATTCATTCTATTACCTGTGCTTGAACAATTTTTATATGCACATTATTTATTTTTTTAAATTATCTTTTCATATCCCTTTCCCATTAGAAAACTTGCAATATTTAAATTTTTCTTATAAACTTCTGAACACTCTTAAAAGCTTCTAAAAACAATCTTTGTCAGTTTTATAGGCTATAATACAAATTTTTAATTTGTCTTTTGATTTTAAATGTTTACCTCAAGTTTACTTCGAGGAATTTTTAAAATTATAATAATCTATGTTCAGATTTCTATTTTATAAAATTAATTCAACTTTGTTGTGTTTATTTCCTGATTTAAAAGTTGTTCCTTGGACCAATATATTATAATTTGCAATTTTTTTATGAATTATTTTGCATTTTTTGCATATTATTAGATTTTTAATTCTCTTAGATTTCCCTCTAATGTTCGGTCAAAATGAACATCTTTCCTCCCCCCCCAGGGAAAAAGAGTACAGTAGCTTCATTTTAGTTAATGTTAGTACTAGGTGTGGGCAAGCACTGGGGTAGAGCCCTAGATAGATTATTTTAGTTAATCCTTACAGCTTAGTCTTTACAGTTATTTAGATATAATTGAATATAGAAGGAATAGGTCTCAAAGTACATTTCCAGACTAAGAACATCAGCTTCACCTGGGAAATGCCACTTTTTGAGCCAAATCCCTACTGAAGCAGAAACTTCAATGTGGGGCACAGCGATTTGTCATCCTCCAGGTGACTTCGATGCATGTTCAAGTTTAGAAAACCCTGGGTTAGATTATTGGCTAATGGTGTGCAGTTAATAAATAAAAGAGCAGCAATTTGAATTTTTTTTTTTTTTGCAGTTTTTTGGCTGGGGCTGGGTTTGAACCTACCACCTCCGGCATATGGGGCTGGCGCCTGCAATTTGAATTCTTGTTGTCTAATTGCGAACATTCTTTTTGTTTGTTTGTGTTTTTTTTTTTTTTTTTTTTGAGACAGAGTCTCACTTTGTCACCCTTGGTAGAGTGCTGTGGCATCATAGTTCATAGCAACCTCAACTCCTGTGCTCAGGAGATTCTCTTGTCTCAGCCTCCTGAGTAGCAGGGACCATAGGTGCCTGTCACAATGCCCCACTATTTTGAGAGACAGGGTCTTGCTCTGGCAGAGGCTGGTCTTGAACTCCTGAGCTCAGGCAATCTACCTGCCCAGTCTCCCAGAGTCCTGGGATTACAGACGTGAGCCACCGTGCCCATCCCACATAAACCCTTTTACTTATTAACAGGGAAAGCGCCTTTCACATGGAGTGAATCATGCTGATCCTTTCTTCCTCAACTCTCTCATAGCCTAAATTTTCTTTTAAAGTGGTGATAAGTATTTTCAGATTTTTATATCAATTTATATAAATGCAAATTGAATAGCAGTAGTATGGAGGAGAGTGGGACATAGTATTAAGTACCTTTGTGGAAATTTCTGGTATTTTTTTTCTTTCTAAAAATATTGCAAGATCCTCCACATTACATTTAAGAGCATTGTTTTACTCCCATTCTTTTGTTTTACTCCCATTTGTTGCCTTCAAAATCTATCAGATTTTAAAACAAATTTCATGTTATCATAATGTTTAGACTTGTCAGTTTTGCAAATCAGAAAGTGATTTATTCTTCTAAGACTTGTTGCAGCTCATTACAGGACCAGATGAATGATTAAATAAGAAAGCTAAAACTTGTCAAAGCAAAGGAAGTTCAAGTTGATTTGTCTATTTGAGATAAATTTGATATTTAAGTCACTTTACTTTTATGGGGTGCTTAGTATTTGCCAAGTATGGAGGGTAACTGAACTTGCCGAAAGAAATCCATTTATACATATTTTAGTGACTATTTGGCTATCATTTCTTAATATATTGATGTATATAAAATCCACATAGATATTTCTAATTATTAATTAAATATCTTACAGATATGCAATTTAATAAAGTTACATAGTATTTAGAAAATAGAAATTATACGGATTTTGGAATATTTAATCCCAACTCTTTTTGAATTCACATGTTCTTAACTATAATTATGCTATTTCAGTTATCATATTATAAACCAAAATTTACATACATTATATTTAATCTCTTTAGTAGTTATTCTTAGTGTTCACAAAACATTTATTTGAATAGACATACTATCATTGATTTAAACATATGCTATATATATATATTGTGCATATATGAATTACATCAATTATTCTGAAATGCTATAGTGCAAATTTTCTTTTACTCATCAAACATTTCTCCATATAAAGCTTTATCTTTAAGTAATTATTGAATATGTCACGTGGACATATGCTCAAAATACAAATTATAGTAACTTATTCTGGCAATACTGATATCTGAATTGAAATCAATGTCCCACTTCACTTAGTTAACCAGCACATCGACTTACAATCAGGCCATTCTATTATATAACTCAGATTGTTTGTCAGAAGAAAGATTAGGAGATTCTCTACGTACATTTGAAGATAATTCTTAAGAAAGAATACAATCATTAAAACATTAAAATTGAAAAGAAATTGAATGCCTTTCCCTTTTTTTTTTTTTTTTGTTTTGGGACAGTCTTACTCTGCCATCCTGGGGTAGAGTTCCATGCTCATAGCAACCTCAAACTCTTGGGCTCAAGCAATCCTTATACCTTAGCTTCCCAAGTAGTTAAGACTACAGGTGCCTGCCACAGTGAGCAGATAGTTGTCCTATTTTTAGCATAGACAAGGTCTCACTTTCACTCAGGCTGGTCTCAAACTCCAGAGCTAAAGCAGAGTGCTAGGATTATAGGCATGAGCCCCGTTGCCTGCTCCCTCCTCCTCTTCCTGTCCCCTCCTGTCCCTTCTCCTCCTTTCTTATGAAAACAGGGTCTCAGGTCTCACTCCATTGCCCAGGCTAGATCGCAGTATTATTATAGCTCACCTCAAACTCCTGGTTCAGCCTCTGGAGTAGCTGGGATTACAGGTGCACAACACCGCATCCTACTAATTTTTCTGATTTTTTGTAGAGCTGGTTCATGCTTTCGCTCTTGCACTGCTGGTCTCAAGGCTCCCAGAGTGCGAGGTTTACAGGCATGAGCCACTGTGCCTCACCACTGAGCTTCTTACAACAACTGTCGGAGTATCTAATTTTAACATCAAATTTTAGAACGTCAGATATTTTGAAATGTAACAAAGTCATTGAAGAAAGAACTTTTCTAGTATATAATAGCGGCTGAAATGACAATCTTAGAAGTTATTAATACGTATATTATGTCTCTTATTTCTGCTTTTTATAGCAATGTGGAAATACTTCTAACAGTTCCTTTACTTTTTATGATCCCCAAAATGAAGTTCCTCTAAAAAAAAATACATAAAAGGAGTGTGTCAAGGATGCTAAAAATATATACACATTTTTAAAAAGAAAAAAACTCTATTAAAATTATAATACTCGAAATACAAGGTCTGACAATTCAGTTCAAGAACTCATCCTAGAAAAAATACCTCAAAGTGGTGGCTAGCTTCTGGTGTGGGTCCACAGCTTCCCCAGGGGAGTTCTCCGAAGTAGTGTTGTTCAGCAATGAGGTGTGTATAAAGGTGTGAAGCACCTTTTCCAGGATGAGCTCGTGAACTTAACTCTCTGTCTTTGTACACTGATAACAAAAGATGAATACAAGTCATGTTTGAGTCCCTCTTGTAACTTCAGAAGTCAGACGTGACTTGGAAGTTACAATTTTAGTATAGCTTTTCCCTTTCTTAAAATGCATATGGGTTTTGGCACCCTCTGTACATCTACATCTATATATAAAAAAAGAACCTTTGAAGATTAAATACATACACACAGAACTTTACAATGGCAAAAAGCCCTGAGTCTCTGAATCTGTTTTCTGCCGAAAAATTTAGAAAGTAAACTTCATATTGGAACTCAAAGGAATAATTTCTATCTTATTTATGTATTTATATTTGTTTTAAAACATATATTCAAATCTTGTCAAAATAGGATTTTTAAACATTGTCAAACATAACTATCATACAAATATATAGTGAGCTTCTGCTAAAATGTATGTTTTTTTTCTTTTTTTTGAAGTCTTTTTCTTTAGAGACAGAGTCTCACTTTGTCACCCATGGTAGAGTGCTGTGGTGTCACAGCTCACAGCAACCTCCAGCTCTTGGGCTTAGGCGATCCTTTTGTCTCAGCCTCCCAAGTAGCTGGGACTAAAGGCACCTGCCACAACGCCTGGCTATTTTTCTACTGCAGTTTGGTCAGGGCCAGGTTTGAACCCACTGCCCTCAGTATATGGGGCCAGCGCCCTACTCATTGAGCGACAGGCACTGCCCTGCTAAAATGTATTTAAGTCATTAACAATGAACTGAGAAAAATGGTGGAGCTTAAAGAGATATTTGGAAAAGAGAGCTCTGCAGGCCCTCAGCAAAGGGGTCCTCCAGTGATTTGGCTACAGTGGAGACAAAAGTGCTCCCTGTACTATACACTAGTGAAAAATAGAGCATTATGGTTACATTTTCTACCACACAGACATAGTTTGCCTTCTTAAGGAACAAAAACCTACAAATGAACACTTCATTTCTGAAACTTCAGGCCCTAACTAGCTGGAAATTGCAAATCGCATGAAAACAGACCAATCCAAAATCATAACTGTATATTGTTTGGTTTTCAAAATTTAATTCTATTGCAATAAGAATGCTTAACATGAGATCTACCCTTTTAACACATTTGTTAAGTGTAAAATGCAACATAAGAGCCACGTCCTATAGAAGATTTCTAGAGCTTATTCATCTTGCCTCACTGAAACTTTATATGCTTTGATGGGTAATTTCCTCTTCCACCTCTTCAGTCCCTGTTTGCTTGAATTTTTTACCATGGTTTAAAAATGTCAAAAACATGTTCAGCTCGAGGACCATAAAAAATACATCATGTTACATGAGAGACTGAGGCGGGAGGATCCCTCGGGCCCAGCAGTTCAAGACCAGTCTGGGTAAAAAGCACATATAGGCCATGAAGTTGGCCCATGTACCAGACTTTGCTGGCCCTTTTCCTAGAGAATTAAAATCTACTGATATTTAGACAATGTCCAGTGTGACATTCTAAGGACACTTAGCCATCTGATTGCCTTCTCTCCATAATTCAAATAATTTTTCTTTACACGCCTTAATTGTTATTAGAAATATTCTTCAATTATCTGCACAGAAAAATGTTATTCTCATTTTTTATTTTGGTGGCCTAAGTAATTCACCTAGGCACAGGGAAAGTATTACCACGCAAACCTCCATGCAGTACAGTTAACAAAGTCTAGACCCATTACAACCTTGAGCAATTACCCAGGTACAGAGGCACTTTTCATTAGAACATTGTATAAAGACCCCAGGACTACATTTTCAATATTTCCTATTAGTCTAGAGATTTCTTTCTTTCTTCTTTTTTTTTTTTTTTTTGCAGTTTTTGGCTGGGGCCAAATTTGAACCTGCTACCTCCCGTACATGGAGCCAGCACCCCACTCCTTTGAACCACAGGGGCCACCCTCTAGAGATTTCTTTTTAATTACTTAATGACTCTTCATTTTTGAGTCTCACAAAACAATTTCAAAAAATTCATCTTCAGGGCAGTGCCCATAGCTCAGTGAGTAGGGTGCCGGCCACATGCACCAAGGCTGGCAGGTTCGAACCCAGCCAGGGCCTGCTAAACAATAATGACAACTGCAACAACAACAAAAAACAGCCGGGTGTTGTGGCGGGCACCTGTAGTCCCAGCTACTTGGGAGGCTGAGGCAAGAGAATCGCTTAAGCCCAAGAGTTTGAGGTTGCTGTGAGCTGTGACTCCACAGCACTCTAACCAGGGAGACAGCTTGAGACTCCGTCTCAAAAAAACAACAACAAAAAAATAATCTTCAGACTGTTACAAAAACTGGACACTTCTCCATAAGGCTGCCTCAGAAGGAGGGGGAGAAGTGGTTGAGAAAGAAGGAGAAATTTATTACTTTGTGGCAAAGGAGAATAATTTCCAACTATCTCTCAAAGTCCAAATTCCCGCTTCTGAGAAGCACAGAGCTTTCATAGGTTCCAAATAATTCCAGTTTGGGCTGAAGCAATCTCACGGCCTCTACTCCAGTAATTGCCCTGAGCTCTGTTCTATGGGACGAAGTACAAAAGCCATTCCCCTCTTCACCACTGGTGTGAGTCACTCACTCACTTTTTGAGCCCCCCAAAAAGTGGGGGTCATTTTTTCAGGCCATTCCCTCTACAGCAACAGATTTTACTTGCAGTAGCTAAAAAACAGGCTATACTCCTCTCATCTGGAGTCCTGGTTTCCAGCCTCCCAGGCCGGCAAACGTCTGTATTACCTGGGAGGCCTGGAACTGTAAACCACAGAACAGGTACCAGACCCATTTTCTACGAAAGCTTTGTAGAAATTTATTGCTTATGTAAAGTAAATATTTTTTCTCAATTGTAGGATTATACATAATGTGTGGACAAATAAAGTGGGAAACTCTACTAATGACTTCAAACATACATCCTGTGAAACTAAATTCTTATAACACGGATGATAGATTCTTACTGATGTTATAAAAATAACTACATTGCCATTGAAAATAAAAGGACTTCATAAAAGTATTATTTGTGAATTCCACGGGGTTAGGGAAGAATGCATTATTTAAAAATATTTTACTTCAATTTGCAAAGCATAGTCTATTAAATCCAGGGTTAGAAATGGATCAAGAAGAAAGGTTTCCTCAGGAAACATGATAGCAACAATATCACCATACTTTGAATAAAAAGTTCCACAGATTTCTTTCACTGAGTCATTGAGTTCTTAAATATTTCTTGATCTACTGAATCTTGGTCAACAGGTTGCTTTCGTGAATCATCTGCCTCTTAGATAAAGACAGAAATAAAGTTCATGAATGACATCAGGACTTAGTGCCCAGTGTAGTCTGACATTTTTCTAAGCAACGTCAACTCCAAAGCTCATATATGCGAATCTTTGATATAACGCTTAAAAATACCTAGTGCAGGTCCTTATCCCACCCTGAAGACTGTCCTTCATTGGAAACCCAACAAAATCAGGATATTAACCCTCAGGCAAACATAAGTTGAAACAACCTGTTGATAAGACTGAATAGGAGTTATCGCATTATAAGAACTAATAATATCAGAATGGAAGGGAAGATTCCTTTGGGTTGAAGTAAATAACTGTTTTCAAAAAAATAAATCAATTGTTTGTACCCTGAGAATAAGAATATATTAGGGACAGTAAAGGCATTCATACATCTTCAGGGATATTCACTATCTCTAGTAAAGAATGTAATCTTTAAAACATTTATATTCTTCTTTTTATCTGTATAAGGCTAAACTTCACATATCAACTGATATTCTTTCTCTTATAGATCTTCCAGTAGGGTTAATTAATAAATTAATAAGACACATAAAAAACAAGTCTAATTATTTCTAGTATCTTCCTCTTTTTGAAGGAAAAAAGAGGAACTTTTTGAAGTTAAAGGAAAAATTATTATAATGTTTCCAAAAACTATCCAAAAATTCTCGAAGATAATTTTAGGTATAATAAACATTTTCAGTATGATTTTTTTCAAAATTTATGATATGATCTTGGGATGGCAAACAAAAACTTTTCAATGAATTTGTGGTTATTTGATTAATATAGGTACATTAGATGCTTGAAAAAAATAAATAGATTTAGCTTCATCACCTATTATCAGAGAAACAATATAATATTTAAATATATATATATAAAACAAAGCCAGGTAGGGTGGCTCATGCCTGTAACCCTAGCACTCTAGAAGGTTGAGGCAGGTGGATTGCCTGAGCCAGAGGGAAATCTCCCTAAAAATAGCCGGGCATTGTGGTGGGTGCCTGTAGTTCCAGCTACTTGGGAGGCTGAGGCAAGACAATTGCTTGAGCCCAAGACTTTGAGGTTGCTGCGAGCCATGATGCCATAGCAGTCTGCAAGGGTGACAAAATAAGATTCTCTCTCCCTCTCTCTCTCTCTCTCTCTCTATATATATATGTATGATAACACAAACTTAAGAAATCATAACTTTCTGAAGCAAGATAGTAATTGCTTGTTTATAATACCTAATTAAAGATAAAGCCAAATTAGCACACAACACAGCAAATTATCCTGGCAAAATACAGTCTCAATTATATGAGAAGATTATGCAAAAGGTAAAAATTACTCTTCACTACTATTTTTTAAGAGCAGACTAAATTCTTTCAGATTAATTAGTTATTTTAATCCTTTAGAAATCCAAAATTGTAGTTTTACTTTAATAGAACTTTTAGCAGGAAAGAATTCATAATTTTTTTTGTGAACAAGCATTCAAAATTGAGTCAGCATCAATATTTTAACCTATTTCATTGATTCTTCTCAGAAGCGTATTTACTGCAATTATGTCTCAATTTTCTAGACTGCCATACCCAATTACTACAGCTAAGTGGCTTGACACAACAGAAATTTATGTACTCTCTCAGCATTCTGGAGACTAGAAATCTGTAGACAGGTCCACACCCCTTCACGGCCTCAATTAGGGGAATCTTTCCTTGGGTCGCCTCCTACCTTTTGGCTGCCTGAGGCGTCTTTGACTTTGGCAGTCCATCCCCAATCTCTGCTTCTGTCTTTACCTGGCCGCCTTCCACCCTTTGTACCTTCACATCGTGTTTTTTAAATCTCTATCTCACTCTTCTCTTGGTGAAAGCCTCCAGTGATATTAAATAATGACTTCATCTTAACTTGATTTTAACTGCAAAATCTATTCCTAAATCAGTTCACATTCACAGGTACTGGATATCTGTATATCTTCCGTGGAGACACAGCTCAACCCAGAACAAACTGTAAACCAAGGCAAATAACATTCACTTACTTTAAACATCCTACGAACTGCATTACCCACTCAAATTTTAGTCTCCAGAACTATGAGAGAATAGATTTCTGTTGTTTTAAGCCACTCATCTGTAGTAATTTGTTATGGCAGCCCTGTAATAAATATTTTATTTTAGGCTGAAACTATTTTTCCTTTATCCTTCAACATAGAGGAAGGAGGTAGGAGGGGAGGACAGGTTCACATCTCATTACCATCATTTGTATTTTCTTGCCGTAAATACTTGTGGGTCAATATACAAATATTTTACCATATGAGTAAAGTTCATAAATACACATAGGAGGCACTCCTACAACTGCAAAATAATTCCTTGCCACTTTCTTAGGTTACCTGCCTGTTAAGTGAGTAAGAATTCCGGATTTTTTCTTACATAGAAATTATCCATGTGCTCTAAGATTACCATTAATTCAATTTAATTGTGTCCCGAGATTTTAAATTAATAAAAAAAATCTGGGGAATTATGTTAAAGTTGACATACCAGGAAGCATAATCACAGCTGGTGTTTTAAAAATGTGGTGAGAATTATAATTTAATGTATTCTAACAGCATTAGTCATTGTTCATAATCTTAAATTCATTGTTCATAATCTTAAATGTTGATGCAAGAGTCCAGGTGACTAATAAGATCCGTATACCAATATATGAAGTTTAGAAAGTTCATATTGGTGTGGTTCTTGTGGCTCAAAGGAGTAGGGTGCTGCCACCATATGCCAAAGGTGGCAGGTTCAAACCCAGCCCCAGCCAAAAACCATAAAAAAAAAAAAAAAAAAAAGAAAGTTTACATTAACTGGTCTTTTTATGAGAAAGAATCCCAAAATGTATAAAAATATGGTACATGCTTGTATCATTATTCAAATAAACTAAATCAGAGAAAAAAGACAAGTAATCCTTTTTTCTTTTAACAAAAATTCCAAAACCAGTAAGACTTTGCCAAGGATTTTCCTTGATTATAGAAAAATAGATTCTTTTATAAAATGGGTCTGAGTTAGTAGATTATAAAAGAATATTATATTTTTTAAGAATATTTCATTCAAAGCATGGGAAGTTTTCTTTCTCATCCCAGGAAATCTTATGCTCCTTTTGATTATTTTTCTATGAGAAAGAAAAAGAAAGCTTCTTTAAGAGAAGTTATAAGGTCACTTTCTCATACAAAAATAAGATAAATATTTTTGTACCGCTTAATGAGTGCAAAAATATTTCAAACTCTTATGACAAATGGTAAAGCCGTTACTCAGTCACAGATACTGAGGGGCACAGAAAACTTGCTACCTCAGGGTAGTGCATAACCAAGGTCAAATCTAAATAGACCATAAAAGCTTACGGACACAGATCTCAAGGTATATCTCCTTCCAGCAGGCATAAAATATTTTTCTTAATTGTCTAAATCTCACCGTAGTCAAAGAGCAAGACAAAGCAAAAGACTAACAAGCAAATATTCTTTTATTTTCAACCCTAGAGAGAGTCTCATTATCCCAATGGAGATCAGACCATAATACTTGATTCTTAACCATTGCTGCTCCCTTTGGGGAAATACGTCTTAGCATAAGCAGATCAGGAACAACCACAGTAAAAATAAAACCACAGAGTGAGAGACAGGGAGAGGGTCAGAGAAAGAGAGGGACTCGGTAAAGACGAAGTTCTATCCCACCTTGGGAATTCTCACAAAGGACGGGAGGCTGGTGGAGTATAGGCAGGGATTTTAGAGATCAGAAGTTGCCAGGTGCATTCTTCAGATAGAAAGCTTAATTGCCTCAAGCAATAGAGTCTACTTGAACATTTCATTGGAGTCTTCAAAACTGTCAGGTATCATTTTCATTGTTGAAATCATGAGTCTCATATGAATGTATAGTGAGAAATTACCAGAGATGTATTTGACTAATTAATGAGAGATCCAAGGTTGATTCAGAGCACTTGAGGCATGAAAAATTTTGCAGCTACTTAGGAAAGTCATGCTGAAATAAATTTGCTAAGTTAGAAACAAGACTGTTTAATGTTCTATAGGTCAATAAATCTGTAAATTTTGTGGTCGTCTTTTCCATCAGAGAGAAATCCTTTGCTTTTCCTCTGGGCAACATCACGTAAGTTAATAACAACCTTTACGAATTTGGGGCATCAATCAATAGTAAATAGCAAGTTAAACAAAAAGTACATTCCTCTATTGAATTAAGTAGTACTGAGTGGGTCTGTTTTTTTTAATGCTATGGCATTAAATAGACTTGCGGCCACTTTCTACCTGGTTTCCAAGTTTGTATTACTTTTCTTAACAGATTTTAGTAGAAACTATTTGAAAGCTTCTCCCTATTAACTAAATGAGATAAATCAAATTTGAGATCTTTCTTTCAGAATAAGAGAATAATGCTTAGAAGTTAAGTATTGATGACTCGGCGCCTGTGGCTCAACAGGCTAAGGCGCCAGCCATGTACAACTGAGCTGGCGGGTTCGAATCCAGCCCAGGCCCACCAAACAACAATGACGGCTGCAACCAAAAAATGGCTGGGCGTTGTGGTGGGCGCCTGTAGTCCCAGCTACTTGGGAGGTGAATGCAAGAGACTCACTTGAGCCCAGAAATTGGAGGTTGCTGTGAGCTGTGATGCCACAGCACTCTATCCAGGACAACAGCTTGAGGTTCTGTCTCAAAAAAAAAAAAAAGAAGTTAAGTATTGATAAAGGGATTATATTACTATGAAGCTGTTTATTAGGCATAATACATAATGTTTCCTACTTTTATGTAAGTACTTCATTTTTTTTTCACTGCTTTACATATAGTTTCACAGCTAACTGAATATTGGCTGTTACTCCATGACAATGAAAGTGATATTGAAAATGACAGTGATATTAGGAAAGTATTATTTTTTTAAAATATTCAACATAATTTAAAAATAAATACAACAGCCCTGAAGAGAGCATGTTATCAAGACTCTAAACTGATTTTGATAGCAATATGCAAATAAGTTATATTCTGTGTCTCAATTGTATATATTCGAATTTTTCAGAATGTGTTATCTCATTACAATATAACAAACAATAATAAAAATTACTTTCCACTGATGTTTTCTATGAACAGAGTAAGTTCTAACATACTGTCAGAGTTTAGATTTCTCACTTTATTTTGATCTGAATCTAGAAGTCGGGTTACTGGGGCAATTGCTCCTAAGGCAGGGCTGAAACCAGAGAGAGGGCTTCTCTTACTGTACCCAGTTCCTGAATCTTTTGGAGGTATTTTCTGTTTCATCTCAGGCTGTTTTCAGGCATGGGTCGAGAATTTAAACGCTTCAAGTCATATATACCAAGAGGGAACAAACATTGTGTCTTTTATTTCTATCAAATGGGTGTCAAGCAAGTGTTTCTGATAACATATGTATGTCTTTATATCTGGACAATTAATCCATACAAAATCATCAGGTTTTAGGGTTTTTTTTAACCTCAGCTTATTTGGCCATCATCCAATCATCTAAGCCTTGACATAAGCAATTTTTCCCCTATGTTATAGATAAGAAAACCAAAACTTGTAGTATTTAAATAACATGCCCCAAATCACCACACTTGGGAGCTGGATGAGGCTTTGACCAGGATCTCATCCCTTCCGTACTATTTTTAATGCTACCAAACTTCAATAAATTACCAATAGCCTCACTACTGCCAGAATGTCTGGAAGGTTCTCTTTGCTTCTGTTCCTCCTCATTGGTTCCTCCCTCCTCCACACCAATCCTACTCCACATAACAAACCGCCAAAGAATGTTTGTTCATTAAAAATCCTAACAGTGCCCAGTTGTACTCCAAATATAATGTAAACACCGTGTTATGACCTACAAGGCAATACCTAATCTGGCCTTTTCTTATCTAATGTTCCATCTTTTTCCATCCTGCTCCTTCCCCACGTCCCTGAACAGGTACACACCTTACGTGTCTTCTCCTAACTTCACACCTGCCTCTGGGCTACTAAACTCATATTTCCCTTTCACGGGGCCTCTCCCAGATCGTCCCATCATAATGGCTCTGTCTCATCTCTCACCAGACACCTAAACAGGTGTTCTGATCACATTATCTGACCTCGACCTCAACCATCATCAATTTCTGTCCAATTAACTTAATTGTTTATTTTCTTAATTCATGGCATTACTCTTTAATTCAATGATATTTATGAAACACCCGTGGTAACTGCCACTCTTCTAGGTTATCAGGACATAGCAATAAATAAAACAGACAAAACAAGAAAAAAACTGGCTGCATAAAATATGCACTCTAGTCAGGTAAGATGAGCAAGAGACAAATAAATGAGTAAGATAAATGATATGCCAGAAGTGATAAGCTTTTTATTTCACCAAATGAAAAGCAAGACGATAACACAGTGTACAAGGCAGTAGGAACAGTGGCGTACTTTTTTTAGGAGATGCTCAGGAAGAGTCTCTTTGAGAAGATAGGATTTAAGCCAAATCTTGAAGGAGCAGAGGAAGTGCTTTGCTTATATCTGCAGGAAGAACATTCTAGATGCATGCTTTGACATTCGTGGGCTCTACTGTTACTAGAATTTAACCTACAGAAGAATCTGGTTCCACGAAGTCAGGACTTCGGCTGGCGATGCATCCTAAGAGCCCAGAATGGGGCTTGCTACGCGAGGTTCACTTTCATACCTAACAATTTTCTCATGTTTGCTTCTAGTGCATTTCTCAATGGTGGAATAATTTTTCTGTTTTAGAGACAATAGTGTGTTGGATTGCTGCCACCCAGGAAGTACCCTCTAAATTCTTTTTTCTGACTTTACTGAAATCTTTCCCAATAAGTGCAATCTCGTTTTATTTCCGGACTCGTGTATCATCTTACCCTTGAATCCATTCACATTTCCCGATCATTTTTCTAACCATCTCTGCAGCCTCATAAAAATCTTTCTAGTTTATAGTTTTAACATGAAAATTTACTACCTGCCCCAAATTTTGGTGTTTTTTTTAAAAAAAATTTTATTTCAATAAATTTAGGGGTACAAATGTTGTTTTGTTAATGGGAGGATTGTACCGTGGTGACCTGAGGGCTTTTAGTGTACCTGTCACTTGAATAGCATGCACTGCTCCTCAATCTTACTGTGGATTTTGTTTCTGTACCATTTAAATAAAAATTAAACGTAATGCTTATGCATATATTTCTACTTTTTAATCTATAGTTTCCACACCTCATCCATGGAGAAATAATGCCCTTAGACTCCGGGTTTCTTAATTTTTTCTATCATTACCTTTTGTGTTCAACTTTGACAAAAGCGATTTGTGTGATGACTCTCTGTATTTCTTCTCTCTTTATTCCCCAACCCCTAATATGCCAACTTATTTCAATTTGTAACATTGATGATGTCGCCCAAACCCAGTTATTTGTTCTCTCCTAGCTTCCTCTAATCTGTTTTAGCTTTCATTTTGAGTTTTCTTATTCCCTTAGTATGAGGAATCCAACTATACTGAAATTCCAATTACATCCAAATATAAATTTTCCAGTGCAAAGTGATTTCTGTATTTATATGATAAAAACCTTTCATCTTTAATGTGATTATAGAGAAACCTGAACATTGTAAATACTACAGAGATTTCTAAACAATTATGTTGGATTTCATCTTCCTTTTCTTTCATCTTTGTATGGGCATTTCCTAGACTTACTTTCTAATAATGTTTTTTTTTTTTTTTTGTACATAAAGGTAGCAATACCCTCAGTCAGAAAGCGATTTGCATTTGCTAGATCTAAAGATCTCTTGGCTATAAAAAATAAAAAAATGTCAGACAACTCAATTCAGAGTATTTCTGTGAACCTGGGAAGAAGACAAATTTCCCATTTTGCGTCGAGGGAGAGAGCTCTGCCTTGCTTACAGAGAGGTCTGGTGGAGATAAAGCAGGTGGCCGACAGAGCCAACAGTGTGCTGGTGTCTCTGCGTTACCTGCGGAGCCGGCGTCTGGATCCCTGGATCCGTCTCCCAGCTTCCTGTGCTTCTCTTACAGATGCTGCTTCACTTGCTCTTGGGAGTCCTCGGGAGCATTTGAAATTGAGAGCTTTGGCAAAGGCGCTCTCATCTGATGCTTTCTTATTTAATCTTGCCAAAAGGGGTGATTCTTTGAAAGTGTGAAAATAACTTAACAAAGCTACATGAACAGACACATAGTATCTGAAACTCATTTTAAATATCTAAGGGGCTTCATTCTCCTGAGTTATATTTAACTCCCATTACGATTAATGGAGTAAAATGATTTACAACAAGCTCTAGTCTTCAGATGGCAACGTCAGCAGAGCAAGGAACCCTCAGCAAAAGTATGAGCTCAATTCATGGTTCAACTATTTCTTCACTTAAGTGTCGGCCCTATGACGTGATCATAGGTATCTACCCATATTGACAGAACCTCAGGTTTTATACTAAATAAATTAAAAAAAAAATACTAACCTCATTAGGAATTTTCTACACACGATTATTCACTGTCAAATACTAATGACTACAACAAGGAAAGAGAATTTTAGCTAAAACAAACAAATGATTAGACTCAGCAACACAGTTAATGGCTTGACTAATTTGTCTTCCATTCTTTCTATATTAACTTTTGCATGAACTTTCCCTGGGATATAGTTATCTAATTCCTTAGATAAATAGCATGGATTGCCAGTTATCACTTATTGAAAGATATCATAGGTAAATTATCCAGACTCTGGGAACAGGTTTAGTAAATACTAATTATGATCATGATAAAGATACCATGAAACTCTACCTTAATGTCTTGCAAAATTTATGTGACTTTAAGTAGTAAACAATATTTCTATACTATATAATTTCTATTCCCTCTGCTCCTTGGACCATCCTGCTCCACCTATGATAAGAACAAATATAATTAAATGCTCAATGTAAACTGTAGGTGTTTCAAGGTCTTAATTAAATGATTATTTATCATTCCTTAATCCACACAAGATACTCTGCAAATTGCCAATATTATATTTGTATGTAACTTTGTTTCTGAGTATTATGGATACAGACTTTCCAGAAAATCTCTATTTGAGGGTTGCACTGAAGAGCCAGGATTGGAGGGTCTCCTGTATACTCCTGAAGTCAGTATCCCAATTCAGTCTTGCAAATAGATGTGAAATCAACCACGATGGTTCCAAAACATGCTTAGAATAATCAATAAATATTTATGCTCAATCCTGCAGATGATGATTTCGTGTATGTGAAGTGATGTCAGGGTTCTATTTTGTTTGTAACCCAGTACTGTTGACTCCGTGTCATTAGCTGTGCACACCATTATTACTGATGCATCAAGTATTCATTGAACACCTACTATATCCTCACACTGGTCTCAGTGCTATAGACACTCAGTGAAATAAAAACAAAAACTCCTGCCCGTTTGATGCTTACATTCTAGATACACTAATTTAAAACATCTCATTGTTCTGATGAACTTGGCGTAATTAACAAGAATGGCTGTGCAGATTATACGTTGCACAGTTTAGGAGAAGGGATAACTGTTTAGAGTGTGGTTTCTATAAATAGTGTGTTCAGGCGTTGTGCAGTGCACAACATACGTGGCTGTGTTCGGTAAAACTGACCTCTGTTTTAATTCTACATTGTGTAAACAATATACAAGGCAAAAATCTCCCCTATCTTCTTTGCATTCTGCTGTTAAATAGAAACACTGTATTGACCCCCCAAACTACAATATGTTCTTCAGTTGGTAAATATACAATTTATGGTAACTCACTCTGAGTTCACATCCAGAAGTCTTAGAAGTACTCAAAAGATGAACTTCACTGTATCTCTTCTTGTAATTTTGTGGTCACAATGAGACAAAAGGCATTAAGAATAGAAATAAAGACACTAGGGAATCCATGCCAAATACTTAAAATTAGACTCTACTGCCATCTTTAAAAATTGTTATTCAGCTGCTAATCAATAAGCCTGCCCCGCAGGTGTTGGTTCATATGCTTATTCAAAATCCCAGTGGTAGTCTGCAGAGACTTTGCAGGAATAAACGCTTCGCTGAACGCACGTTTTAAAAACGGACTGGGCACTAGTCAAGGATATCAGAATTGAGTCAATTTGCCATATAATTCAGTATAAAGTGTATTCACTTGGAAAAGATATTTTTCACTATGTATTTTGCTATGTCTTTTGGAAAGACATACACACTTGTGTTTGAATATACTCTCTTGAGCTCATTAACCCTACTAGATCATTTGTTCTATTTTGTAGTTGTTTTACTCATGCATTATTTAGAGAGAAACCCACACAACCTTTCTCAAATTAAAAAGTATATTTTTAAAAAACAGAAATTCTACAGCAATTAAAATTGGGCTTTTCTATAAATGGGAAATTGTCATCTAGCTACTCTGAGGCTGGAGGCTAATGGATTCTGAACTCATTTTCCCTGGGTATTTTTTGTTTCTCTCTCCTTCTGCTGAGAAGGTGCTTTTGCTTAAGGACCTGCTCAAGATTTCACCTTGCTATGACACTGGCTCCTGCCCATATCCCACAAGATCTTATTGGTGCAGTATCTAATTATCTATCTTTCTGTATCCTAAATGCAAATTTCCTGGAAACAGAATATGATCATACTACTTTTTAAACAACAAACACGCTCCTCTTCTTTCACAACCAACCCTAACTAATTAGCCTCAGGTTAAGAATAACTGTTACAACAACAGCTGTCTGAATCTGTTACTTCTGAGGACACTATTTGTTGGAACAATTCCAAGGAAATAGGTATGATATTGGCAGGAATACATGGCTTGGTTGTTTTCATTTGTGCTAGAGGCTGACCACATCAACAGACTGTCTGGACTTGTGTCTTCCCTTTCGGTTCAGACAATAGGTTGTTTCAAGAGGTGAGTAAGGAGGGAAGACTGGCCTTGGGCTTTTAAAATTCTATTTGCTCACTCTTTGTGAGTTAACTTGAGCTGAGAGTTGAGAAGCAGAAACTAAATTGCAATGAGTCAAAGAATATGAAAGTAGAAACGATAATTTTTAAATCTTTGAAGTTGGCCGGTAAAGGGGGAAAGGAAAGAGATTGGTAGTTTGAATATGCCTTAGAGTTGTCACTGATTCTTTGCCCTTCTTGGTTAGAAAATGAACAGAATGAACACATTTATATTAGGACAGGAATAATCTGTTAGAGAAGAGACAGGCTATGTTATATGATAAAATTATTTTGCACAAATAGGGAATCTTTTCTCCAATGTATGCTTTTGTTAGGCTTATCAAAGACCAAATGATGATATGTGGCTGCGTTCATCACTAAATTCTGTATTTTATTCCATAATCTACCTCTCTATTTTTGTGCCAGTACCATGGTATTTTGATCACTATAGATTTGTAAGATACCCTGAAGTCTGACAACATGATGTCTCCTGATTTGTTTTTATTTCTAAGTAATGTATTGAATATTTGAGTTATTTTCTGATTCCTTATAAAACAAAGTACTGTATTTTCAAGTTCGTTATAGTATGACATTAGTGCTTTGATAGGGATTGCATTAAATCTGTAGATTGTTTTGGGTAGTATGGACATTTTAACAATGTTGATTCTTCCCAGTCATGAGCATGGTATGTATTTCCATTTGTTAACAACTCCAGCTATTTCTTTTCTCAGAGTTTCAAAATTCTCATTATAGTGATCATTGACGTCCTTTGTTAGATAATTCCTAGGTATTTCATCTTCTTTGGCACCACTGTAAAAGGAATAGAGTCCTTGACTATATTTTCAGCTTGACTGTGATTAGTATGTATAAAAGCTACTGATTTGCAAGTATTGATTTTGTATCCTGAGACCCTGCTGCATTCCTTGATCACTTCTAAGAGCTATGTAGTTGAGTCCCTGGGGTTTTCCAGGTATAAGATCATGTAATCTATGATAAATGGAGAGTTTAATCTCCCTGACCCTATTTGAATACCCTCGATCCCCTTCTCTTGCCTGATTGTGATGGCTAAGACCTCCATTACTATGTTGAATAGCAGGGGTGACAATGGGCATTCTTGTCTAGTTCCAGATCCTAGTGGAAATGTTTTCAACTTTACTCTTTTCAATATGATGTGGGCTGTGGGTTTGCTGTAGATGGCTTCTGTCAGTTAAGAACTGTCCCATCTAAGCCTAATTTCTTAGCTGTTCTAATCATGAAAGGATGATGGATATTATCAAAAGCTATTTCTGCTTGATAGAATCATATTGTCTTTGTTTTCTATTTTATTTAAGTTGTGTATTATATTTATAGATTTACTCATGTTGAACCAGCTAGTGACCTGTAGAAGACTAAAGCTGGATCTTCACCTTTTACTACTAACAAAATTTATTCTCACTGTATAAAAATTTTAAATTTAAGACAGGAAACTATCAAAATACTAGAGAAGAGTTCAGGGAAAATGCTTGAAGATACTTGTTTGAGAAAATATTTTATTAGGAGGACCCTCCTGGCAATTGAATCAACACCAAAAATGTATTACTGGGATCTGATCAAGCCAAAAAGTTTCTGCACAGCTCAGGGCACCACAAGTAAAGCAAATAGACAGTGTTCAGAATGGGAAAAGACTTTTGCATGCTATGATTCTGACAAAGGTGTGAAAAGGTGTGATGATTCTGAAAAAGGTGTGATATAATCTACAGAGAAGTCAAATTAATCAATATGAAAAGAAAAAACAACCCCATTTCTCTGTAGGCAAGAGAGTTGAACAGAAACTTCCCTGAAGATGACAGGTAAATGGCCAAGAAACGCATGAAAAAATACTCCTTTTCTCTAATCATTGGAGAAATGCAAATCAAAACCACTTTGAAATATCATCTAACTCCAGCAGATTGACCCACATCATAAAATCCCCAAACTCCAGATGTTGGCATGGATGTGGAGAGAAGGGAGCCCTTCTACACTACTGATGAGATTGTAAACTAATACAGCCTTTTTGGAAAGAAGTATGGAGAACACTCCAGAGACTAAAAGTTGGCCTACTGTTTGATCCTGCAATTCCATTATTAGGTATCTACTCAGATGAACAAAAATCATTTTACAACAAAGACATAGGCACCAGAATGTTTAATGAAGCCCAATTAAACATTCTGGTGCAAATGTCTTTGCTGCCAAGTCGTGGAAGCAGCCCAAATGCCCAACAAACCATGAATGGATTAATAAATTGTGGTATATGTATACCATGGGATACTGTGCAGCCATAAAAAAGATGGAGACTTTACATCTTTTATGGTTACCTGGATAGAGCTGGAACATATTCTTCTTAATAAAGTATCTCAAGAATGGAAAGAATGGAAGAGACGTATCCAATGTTCTCAATACTATTATGAAACCAATATATAATCACCTACATACTCATACGAATGATAAAACACAAATATAGCCCAGAAAGAAGAAGGGGAGAGGAGGAAGAGGGAGGAGAAAGGGACAATGAGTGGAGGTAGGGTATTTGGTGGATCTTACCTAATGTGCACAATGCAAGGTTACATTTCAAAACAACTAAGAGTATATTAGAAATGTCTTACAAAAAAAAATAATAAATGGGGTCATGGTTATGTTAATCAGTTTGATTTAAACGTTCTACATTGTATATCAAATCTTCACATTGTACCTGGTAAATGTATATAGTTATGACTTAATAAAAACTAAATTAAAAACTTTTTTGCATAGTTGATAAAAATTGTTGAGAACAGAATTGACAATACATCTTGCATTAGTTGAAAAGATCAAACTTGGATAGGAAACAAAATTCCCCTTTACCTGAGTCAACAGAGGGAGTCAGTAAGGATCGATTCATTTAACTCTACATCAAATTTAAATGTTCAGGGAATTGAGATTTTCAGGTTTTAGTTGAAGATAATTTTGGTGAATTTGAAAAAAATGTTTATGAATTCACAAACTTAATTTTTATGACTGAGTTAGTTACTGCTACTCAAGCAAACTAGAAAAGTATAGTTAGCAAAATTGTGAACTGCCTAATAACTTGCTAGTTTGAACGATAATTCTAAACCACACACTGTTAAGCTATACCCAATGCTAACTTGAGAAACTAAAGAGCTAGACCAAGTAGAAATCTATTTTGTGGAAGGTAAAGATTCACAAGGGAGGTAACCCATTTTAAGAGAATTAGCTAAACAATATTTGACCTAATATAAAAAGTCTAGGGGATGTGCTGTTAATAGAACATGACAATTCCACTTTTCTTTGTCTACAGCCTCCTAGGCCCAAGCTGCATCTTAGGAAGGATAGGCACTGGAGGGGCCCTTTCAGTGGACTCTGACCCCTGGACACTTAGGCAGCACAGTGGGGTATTAGTCTGGTGCCATGTGCCAGTAATCAGAAGATGTGTTCATTCCTGACAAGTCAGTGCATACCTTCATAAGGAGTGAGTTACTGAATTGGACCTAGTACTGAGATGGGAGACTACAAGACTATTTCATTGCGTTCTCTGGCAGAGACGCAGTCAGGGATCGGGTGTACTGGCAGAGACGGGATGCCCTGGGAGGTGTCCAGTACCCCACAGAGCCAGGGAGAATTGTAGCGAGGAGTGACAGTACCACCTGTCAGAGTAGCTCAGATCTGGAACTCGCTGAGCACACTTTACCAGTTCTCAGAATTCTCAGAAATAATTCACGGAAAAATTTGTAAGGTGCTGAGAATCAAAAGGTGACATTAATGAGCAAGAAAACAGCAACAAAACATGGGATGTCCTCATAATGGTCCTTTCAAGCCTTTCGGGCCCCCAGCATATCTTTTAGTCATATTAAAGTAGTTCATGTTCAGAATGTGATCACGGATTTCTGTAAGCGTTTACTCCAAGTACAGGAGCGAGTCAAACACTGGGAGATGTTCTAATTCTGTAGCACCAAAAACTCCCTCAGACATCAAAGCTAAGTAGATAAGTGTATGATGTTCTTTATATGCACTCGGGCCTTGCCATGTACAGTCACACTTGTTAGAGTTAAAGCCACCACCAGCCATGCTATCTCGGTTGTTTTTATTGTTTTTCTGGGGAGTCACTACTTGAAATATATACTTCATTTGCATACACAAAAGGCCGAGTATATGTAGTTGCATCCCGCACAGATTCTTTTGCACCCACTGTCACAGATAATAAATAATTAGTATCGAAAAGCCATCAAATGAATATTGACAAACCAGAGTTTTGAAATAAATAACAAGAACCCTGTGAGTTTTAAATTTCCTTCTATAGAATTTTTGGGAAAAGACCCTGATTTGAATAATCCAGGTAGCTTATTAAAATCCTATTAAATCCATCACTCTCTCTACCTCTGGGTTTCCTTCTGTTTAAAAAACAATGCTACTTCTTTCTTGCTCAGGGACTGACACTTCGGTATCTCAGTATAGTCCTACTCAGTACAAACACAGATGAGAGCGTGTAGATGCTGACGCGGACCTGTGAGCTTGCCCAATGATGGTAATAATGGCTTTAATGAGCCATTCGGGTGTTGCTAACACTGCAGTCACAGACTCTACAGAGTAGAGAAAGAAAACGCTCAGGACGAGTGCTCCTGAAGGAATAAGCTATGATTAGGTGGTTAGTTGAGAGGGAAGAAAAAAATCTTTCTAGTGCAGTGCTAGATTACACGGCGGAGGTCACTGCTGCAGCCTCTGGGCACACAAGTGACGAGTGACTGTCACAGGGTGAAAGGTTCATGTGGGGTGAGAACCCCAAACATCCAACGACTTGACCGCCTCCATCTCATGAAGGGTGGTGAAATCCCAAGACGAGGCAGCTCCTCATTCTTCAGTGAATACTGCAGTCCCCTGCTCTTTGAGGAATAAGACTTTTTTAAAAATTATCTTTATCATTAAATCATAGTTGTGTACAATAGTGCAATCAAGGGGCACAATGTGCTGGCTTCATACACAATCTTAACCATTTTCATCAACCTGATTAACATAGCCCTCCCAGCAATCTCTCGGTCACTACATGAAGGCATTTGTACTCCACATCTAGCAAGGTTCGCCTGTACCCTTCCAGAAAAATTTTTTAAGAGAAGAATCTTGGAACATCAGGAAGGAAAAAAAAGAACACAGTGAGAAAAAATATGAGGAAATGCAATAAACTTCTCTCCTTGAGTTTTCTAAATTATGTTGCATAGTTGAAACAAAAATTACGACATTCTCTAATGTGGTTTTAAATACATATAGAAAGAAGAAACAGAAAACAAAAATAAAATGTCAGACTTAAACCTTAAAATATGGATAATTAAATTATGTTCTAAATGTACCAATTCAAAGATTGACAGAGTGGGTCAGAAAACATTATCAGCTACATTCTATCTACAAGAAACTCCATTCAAAAATAACAATATAAGTAAGATGAAAGTAACTGGATAGAAAACTATATTGTGCAAACATTAATGTTAATTAATTAACATTATTAATTTTTAATTAACTTCTAAACTTCTAGAAATAGAAATAGCTAAAAAAAGAAAACAAATAGGAGTAACTATATTAATATCAGATAGAGTCAATTTCAAAGCAAAGTGAATTACTAGCGATAGAGAAGGGATATTATACAATGAGAAAAGGCTCAGTTAATCAGGAAGACATATCAGTCCTAAATGTGTGTGTTCCAAACAGCAGAGCTGTGAAATATGTGAATCAAAACTGATAGGACTGACCACAATTATAACCGGAGATTTCAGCACCCATTTCTTAATTATTGATAGAACAACTAGACAGACTACGTATCAACAAGGATATGGAAGAACTCAGCAACACCATGAACCCACAGAATCTAATCAACACGTATAGAACACCCAACAGCAGCACAGTACACGTTTTTTCAAGTGTTCACAGGACATATACTAAGATATATCATATGCTGGATCATAAAAACTTAAGCAAAATTAGAAGAATTAAAATCATGAAGAGTATTTTTTCTGAACACAATGGAATCAAACTGAAAATCAGTAACAAGAAGATAACAGGAAAATATCCAATCACTTGGAAACTAAACAATGCACATCTAAATAATCCATGAATCAGAGAGAACATCTAAATGTAAATTTTAAAAGTAAGTTAAATTGAATGAAAATGCGACATATCAAAATTTTTGGAACATAGCTAAAACAGTACTGAGTTGAGTAACTTATAGCATTATGCATAAGTAACAAAGATAAAAGATCTCATATCAATAATCTAAGTTTCTACCTTAATAGCCTAGAAAAGAAAGAGCAATATAAACATATAAACCTAAATCAAGCAGAATAATAATAAGAGAAAAAACAAAATGAAAAACAGAATAATGATAGAGAAAATAAATGAAACACAGGCATGATTCTTTGAAAAGATCAATAACATTTACAAAATTCTAGCAAGACTAACCAAAAAGAGAAAGAGAGAAAAAAAAACCACAAATGACCAAAATTAGAAATGCCATAGGGAATATCACTACTGACAATGTAGACATGAATATGACAAAGAATACTTTGAACAGCACTCACACATAAATTTGACAACCTAGATGAGTTGACCATTTCCTCAAACAACACAAACTACCACAACTCACCCAATATTAAATAGGTAATTTCAATGACCCTATAATTGTTAAGGAAATTGAATTTGTAATTTTAAATTCCCTAAAAAGTAATCCCCAGGACCTGATAATTTCACTAGAGAATTTTACCAAATGTTTAAAAAAATTGCACAAATTCTATACAGTGTCTTCCAGTAAATCAGCGGTTCTCAACCTGTGGGTCATAACTCCTTTGTAACGATGAGAATACATCATGGCATTAGGAAGGTTGAGAACCACTGCAGTAAATAGAAAAGAAGGGAATACTTTCCAATGTATTTTATGTAGCTAGTATTATCCTGATATCAAAAACAGATAGACGGCATAAAAAACAAACAAAAACACAGACTAACACCCATCACGAATACAGATATTAAAATCTTTAACAAAACATTAGCAAATAGAATTCAGCAATGTATAAAAAGAAATATGTGTCATGATCGAGTAGGGTTTATTCCAGGGATGGAAGGTTGGTTCGACATGTAAATATTAATCAATATAATTCACTATATTAAAGGGCTAAAAAAGAAAAATCACATGGTCATATCCATCAATGCAGGAAAAGCAAATTCAACATCCATTCATGATAAAATACTGAGAAAAATAAGAATAGAGGGGACCTTCCTCAACCTGATAAAGATCATTATTTAAAAAAAAAAAACTACAGCTAACTTTATACTTATGGTTAAAACCTGAGGTTAGGAACAAGGCAAGGATGTCAGCTTACACCACTTATAGTCAACATGTACTAGAAGTTATAGCCAGTGCAATAGGACAAGAAAAGAAAATACATACAGATCACAAAGGAAGAAATAAAACTCTCCCTGTTTGAAGGTGATTTGATTGTCTACATAAAAATCCCAAAGAATATAAAACAAACCAAATAAATAAAAAAACTCTAGCATTACTATGCAAGTTTAGGAAAGTCACAGGATACAAGATAAACATACTAAGATCTATTGTATTTTTATATACTAGCAATGTACATATAGACACCAATATTTTAAAATACAATGTCATTTACAATAACTCGAAAAATGAAATAGGTATAAATTCAACAAAAACGTATAGGATTTTCCAGGTGTGGCGGCTCACGCCTATAATTCTAGTACTGTGGGAGGCTGAGGCAGGTGGATTGCTTCATCTCAAGAGTTTGAGACCAGTCTGAAAGCTAGACCCTGGCTCTACTGAAAAAATAAAAATAAAAATAAACTAGCTGGGCATAATAGTCCCAGCTACTGGGGAGGCTGAGGCAAAAGGATCACTTGAGTCCAAGAGTTTGAGGGTGCTGTGAGCTGTGGTGCCACGGCACTCTACCTAGGGCAACAGAGCGAGACTGTCTGTCTCCAAAAAAAAGGAAAAAGGTACAGGATTTGTATGCTGAAAATGATGAAACACTGATGAACTAAATCAAAAAGGTCAAGATAAATGAAGAGACATACTGTGTTCATGGATTAAAGGATTCAATATAGCAAATATGCCAGTTCTCAGCAATTTCTATCAAAATTCCAAAAAAATTTGTGAAGACATAGAAGAGATAATTCTAAAATTTATACGGAAAGGCAAAGGACCTTGAATAGCTAAAACAAACTTGAAAAAGAATGAGGTAAAAAGAATCAGTTTACCTGATTTATTGTATAGAACTCAAGACTGTGTAGCATTGACAGAGAGATGACACATAGATCAATGAAATGAATAGATGGCCCAGAAATAAAGCCACACAAATATGCCAAACCTATTTTTAACAAAGGTGCAAAAGCATTTCAATAAAGGAAAAATGGAAACCTTTTCAACAGTTTGGCAATTTCTTAAAAAAAAAAAAAAAAAGCAACTGCCATACAACCCAACAATTGCACTCTTGGGCATTTATCCCAAATAAATGAAAACCTATATCCACAAAAAAGACTTACGTGAATGTTTACAGCATCTTCATTCATAATAGCCCCCAAATGGAAATAATCCAATTTCCTTCCTTTAATGGGTCACTGGTTAAACAAACTGTGGTACATCCGTGTATGGAATACTACCCAACAATACAAAGGAACAAGTTATGTGTTCATACAACCACCTGGATGAATCTCCAGAGACTTGTGCTGACTGAAGAAAGGTTATATCAACCCCTGAGGTCACATACTATGTGATTCCTTTTATATAACATCATTGACAAAACAATGCTATAGATACAGAGAAGATATTAGTGGTTACCAGAGGCTGGAGATAAGGGTGGGGAAGGAAAGGGTGTGACTATGACAGTAGCCCCAGAAGCCTTGTAGTGGTGGGACAGTGCTGTAACTTGACTGTGGTGGTGGCGGCTAAACAAAACTGCAGATAAAGTTTCATAGAGCTGCAAATGCGTGTCAAGCTGGTGAAATCTGAGTGAGCTCTGTGGATTGTGTACGGACACATGCCGGGTTTGATGGCCACTACAATTTTGCAAGCTACTAACCCTGGGGAAACCTTGGGGAAGTTGCACAGGACCTCCCTGTACATTTCTTTGTAACTTCCTTTGAATGGATAACTGTCTGAAAAATAAATAAATGAATCAATAGATTTATAAATTTTAAAAAGGAGCCCTATGAAGAGACAGGTAGCATCCAGTTGACTTCTGCTATCTATTGAGGACTTGTAAGAGCCAAGATACTTATACATACCATAAAGCAGTTGTCCCTTACAAAAACCCTGGAGGCTCAGAACAGTTAAACCACTTGCCCAGTCAAAGGCCTCTGTCTTTCTAAAACATGGGACTACTCTGCCACACCTCTCTGGCCTCACAGGCCACAGACAGGGAGACCCCATATTGGCCCCCTGCCTGCAGGTGGACTGGTGCCCCTGGGGTGGCTCTGGGCCTGGGAGAGACAAACCCCTCTCAGGCAGATCTCAATACAGAAAGCAGAGCCAGCACATCAGGAACACTCCACACCACTGTTCCCTTCCCTGCTCCTTCCTGACCTGGGTCCCCATCAGGTCACCCACCCCTAACCAATGTCATCTTTCCCCTTTTTCAGAGCTGAACTTCGTCACCAGAGCCAGCAAGACATGGGCTCCATTTTCCAAGTCCTGACATTTCTCATCTAACCAGACAACGTGGAGGGGTGAGTTGGAAACTGAGGCTTTGTTAAGCAGGGTGCAGTCTGGGAAGAAAGCTGTTGGCTGGATGGTGGGTGCGGCTAGTGGAGGACGAACCAAGCAGGAATGCAGTGTATGAAAGCAGCTCCCTCCCCTCTGCCATCCTCTTGTGGACACGTGTTTTATTTGTGCAACATTGGGCTGGTTTGGGAAAATTCTCCAGAATCTCTTTTGCATTTGACTATGGAGTTCAGCGTACAACTTGGGGGAAAATAGCATCATGTCACACAGTAGATGGTTGTCAGTCCTAGGGTCTGTCCTGGCCCTTCCTGAGGAGCCTGGGAAGATCTGACGCTGCCACTGCCTTAGGAAGACAAATTGCTGCCCATGGAAAGGCCACCTTACCTGGTCCTGGTTCATTCTTCTACCCTCAGGGCCAGGACCCAGGCTGTACGGGGAGCCTTGGAGGTAGGGCGGTCAGGTGGACTTGCCAGGCCACGTGCTAAGAGCTGAGAGAAAGGACAGCACAGGCCACTTCTGGGTGGCAGGGGTATGTATGTTTAGTGGTTATCAAGGGCTGGGGAGATGGACTCAGATTCAGGTTCAAATACCTGTTTGAACTGCAACCGGGACAGCCCCTCTGAGTGTCAGTTTCCTGATCTGTAAAATGGGGGCAACAGTGGCATCTTATGAAGATCAAGCAAAGATAATCTATGTAAAGTGCTTAGCAGACTAGCTGGAACATAGTAGGTGCTCATTAAGTACCTGTTGAGTGAATGGTAGGTGCTCATTAAGTACCTGTTAAGTGAATGCTTGGCACCTAATGCATGTTAGTTAATGGGGCAGCCCTTTCTCTGGGGTCAGAATGCTACTCAGCCTTCCAGAGCCAGCATATGTAGCAGCTCTGTGAGATTTCTCTGGCCCCTTGCTGGGATTAACTGCATCTTCCTCTATGCTCACCAAGCCCTCTCTTTGGGCCTCTGTTATTGCCTTGTTCAATCCACGTTACATCATGGCTTCCATGCCCCATGAACCCACCATTTCCACTGTGTCACAGACCAGAGCTTCTCTCAGCATCAGACCCAACTGACATTCTGTGAGAATGTCTTCTGAGCCAGAGCTCAGAGTTATCATCTCAGTTGCCTTTCCCAGTAGGCTCTATTAGCCCTTTTCACAGATGAAAAGACTGAGACCCAGAAAGAAGAAACTTTGCAGCAAAGATGCAACTCTGAGATTCTAACTGTGCAAACATAGCTGCCTTCCTACTACTCCTGCACCTGCTCAAGTAAGATGAGGAACCACAGACCCGAATCAGGGAGAAAGAGCAAACACGCAGATTGGCCACGTGCCTGTCCCCCCTCAGACATCACCCAGACCTCTTGCTTTGCTGAAGTTTGGTTTCTCGCCCAAGCACTTTGGAACTAACCAGATTGTTTCCAAACACATTACATAATTGCTCACATATTTATTTGACGCCATCTCTTGAATATTAAACGATCAATAATATGGAGCAGAAACATGGGCGTCTAAACCCAGCAGCTTTTGACAAGCGTGGGTGGGAAAGAAGGCTGAGGAGGGCCCTCTGTGAGCCATCCACGGGGGGAGGAGGTAACATCTCCCCTCTCCCCCTCCTGAGATGGGGTGACAAAAATTTCCCACGCCCATGGTTGGCAACCACATACTAGAATTTTCACTGTGAAGTTCAACCTGTTTTATTACATAATAAAAAAGATATTGTCAAAGATTATCGCCTCTCTACAGGATGCTTGAAACTAGGGCTTGGCACCTGTTTATTTGCTTACAGGTGTTCACTGAGCACCTTCTATGTGCAATATGGCTGTGCTTTTATTTATTCCATGTACTCTTATGAATGCAGCAAAGGAGACTCCTGGCTTCAGCAGGGCTGGGGAGGGGCGAGCCAGGCCCAAGGTAGGTGATAGGGGCAGAGGGACCCTATGAGGAGTTTGAATGGTCATCTGGGTGCAGTGGCGAAGCTAGTGAAGGGCTCCAGTAATCCAGTGAATGTTTGAGAAACGTCCCTCTGCAGCCAGGAGTGGACTGGGGCACCCAGGGAAGAGCTGGGTCATGTCGAGGTCTGGGGTGCTGGAGGCTAGGCAGGAGAATGCAGAGAGGACCCCAGAGGGGACACCCAGGCCCCAAATGAGCCTTGGAAGTGAGTCTGTCCAAAGTGACCCTAAGTTTCTCCCAGGGCAGCTGTGGAGGCCTACCCTGGTAGCCAGCAGGAATCACAGCTGCACTGATTCCTCATTCTCAGTAATGACAGTCGTATCTGGGAGTTCCTGAGCTGGGCACCGCCACACACCCCTTATCCACCAGCCAATGACACTTTTATTATGTCCGTTTCATAGAGGAGGAAACCTACTCACAGGGTGGTTGAGTGAAATGGCCTGGGTGTTCAGGAAGTAGAAAAGCTGGGATTTGAACCTGATCCATCAGGCTCCACACATCCAGCCCTCGACCCAGGGTGACCAAACGAATTCGTGGTAACAATAATAATAACCGCAGCGCTCACTTCACACAGTGCTTCCTGTGGGCCAGAGCACGTGCTCAGCACTTTGGAAATATTAATCACTTAGTCCTCACAACGGCCCATGACGCTGGTGAGACGGGCACGACCCTTATCCCCATTTTTCAAAAGGGGAAACTGCAGCACAGTGTGTTTAGTCGCTCACCCTAGTCGGGATTTGAACCCAGGCCATCTGGCTCCAGAGTCCAGGTTTTCAAGAGAATGTGGTCTAAGTGGAAGAAGCAGCATGTGTTGAAAACCAGCACTCCCACCAGGCTCTCTCTGCATTTCTGAGTCTGGGGTCAAGGCCACTTGCTCACTGTCCAGTGACCATTCATCAACACCCTTTCGGGGCCAGATCTGGGCTGAGCCCTGGGATGGGGCGTGTGGGGACAGACCTCAACCCCCAAGGGCTGAACTGCCCTCCCCGGAGCCTCCTTGTTCCTCAGAGCCCAAACCAGAAGGGCCTCCTGGAGCCTGGTCCGCCCACAGCCGCTCAGCTGATCCAGTGACAAAGCAGCCCAAGTCACCTCCCCAGTAAGGGAGTCAAGAGATCCTGTCACCCTCTTTGCCAACAGGACCATCAGGGGGAAAACATCAGCGTTTTCTGATGTTGAGTCAGAAAACCTTCATGAAAAAATGTTTTCCTCCAATTCAGTGCCGGAACAATCACCAAAACGCCCTCAGTGGAAACCCCTTTTAAGTAGAGCACCGTGTCAGTAGTAACTCACACCACTTTTCAAAGCACTGCCTCATCCTTCCTTAAACCACTGCTCAGGGACTTCCCTCTCAGCGGTCTTGCCAGGGCCTGGGGGCACAACGCATGAGAAAGCACTTTGTAAAAGGGATAAATTTGCAGTAGGAGGTCTTTAAAAGTACTTAAGGATTCCTAAACGGTTTGTCCTTATTGAGAGTTTGAACTTTTCCCTGCAATCCTGTTTTCCTGGCTGACAAAACCAAGGAACACATGAGCCCTCCCCCTGGCCAGACAGTCCCAGAGTCTGACTCTGGGCCATGGAGCAAAGAGGTGGCATCAATGCATCCCAAAGCTCGGGCAACCCCTTGTCAGTGCTGGGAAGCTATTCTGCCCATCTCAACTTAGGGAGGGTGTAGTGGGAACAGGTCCCAGCTGTGCAGTCCTGCCCCAGTTCTTTAAGTGTGCACCCACCTCAGTTTTATATTCTTTAAAATGGGAGTAATTGGAACATGTTCTCCTTAGCAAAGTATCTCTAGAATGGAAGAAAAAGTATCCAATGTATACACCCCTAATATGAAGCAAATTTATATCTTTCAAGGGAAGGCTACAATCCACTTATTGCACAATAAGACGGGGAAAGGGGTGAGGGAGGGAAGGGGAGGGAGAGGGTGGGGGGAGAGACGATAAAGGGTGAGATCACACTTGTGGTGCATATGTGAAGGGTCAGGAGAAATCTTCTAAATACAGATCAAAATTGTTTTCACATAGTAAAT